>JAGKTI010040470.1:0-10399 GCA_018397915.1 Birgus latro
GGATGAGTGAGGCTGGTCACTCTCATCTTAAATGTCATGACCAACTTGCCTAGCCCTGGGCTCCTACGCTCCTCATGGGGCAACGTAGGACTGGATGATGAATGAATGAAAGAAAATACAAGTACAGTACGGTATATATACACACGAAATCTGTTCAGAAAGTATCTAACCTTAGGCTCTAAAAAAATAAATAGCTAACCTGTTGGGCTAGGACACAAATCCCCCTCAAAGTAAGCTCCTCCTGACTTGACACACATATCCCACCAGTCTTTCCACTACCTGAAACATTTTTCAAAATTGGGTTTTGGTATTTCCATCAAGTGCTTCGTTGCATTCGTCATGATCACTTTTCTCAAATGAACATTGCTCAAGACATGTCAAAGTGTGCAAATCGCAATCCAGACTTTCTGAAGATTTTTATCACTGCAGATGAGACAGGGTGTATGGGTACAACCCAGAAACCAAAGCACAGTTGTCCCAGTGGAAGCATGAAGGGTCACCTCAGCCAAAACAAGCACGAACAGGTCCACAGCAAGATGAAATGCACTTGAATGCTGGCAGTTTTTTATTTTTTTTCAACTACCATGGTGCTGTGCATCGTGAATACGCACCAGAAGATCAGACTGTCAACAAACATTACAGTAAAACCTTGATATAACGGACTTCAGTAGACCGGAATTCGCTTTTATCGGACTCGAGGAGCTACCGGACTAAACTCCTATATATCGGAAAAAGTCCAATATAGCCAGAAAGCAGTCCGGACTGCCTGACAACTCCAGCTATGTTCACCACAATAAGACAAGTAAAAGACATGTTTTTCAGTGCACAGTACAGTATTATTATGCCATTTGATTAATGTAGTGAAGGTATACCACAGTATTCTCCGGAGAAGGAGAAGACAGTGTTTTATTGGAGAGTTATGGACCAGAAATTGAGGAAGTGGTACCGACGGAGAGGAGGAGAAAAGACGGTATAAGTAATAACGAAAAAAGTTTGAAAGTGGCGTACACTAACGTTGATGGATTAATATCAGCAATGTTAGAAATCAACGATTTCTTGAGGGTACAAGAACCTGATGTTATGTGCTTTGTAGAGACCAAGTTAAGGGAGAATATTGATATCCATATGGGAGATGGCAAATACAAATTGTGGAGAAGAGACAGAAAAGATAAAATGGGAGGAGGAGTGATGATAGCAGTGAAGAATAACTTAAATATAGATTCTGTGGAAATGGGAGAGGGTTGGGCTGAAGTGATAAACATGAAATTAGAAATTGGAGAGAACTGTAAGAGAGATATAGCAGTAGTATATGTTCCAACTAAGACAAAAGCATGGATTGATGATGAATACCAGGAGATGTTGTCAGACATGGTTAGTTATCTACAGAAAGTGATTGAGAAAAGCAGCAATATAATTCTAATGGGTGATTTTAATTGTAAAGAAGTGAACTGGGAGGAATGGGACTCAGGAGGTGGCGATGATTCGTGGGGCACTATATTGTTACACATTGTGATGAATAATGTAATGACACAGTGGGTCAAGGAAGAGACACGATTCCGAGGTGATGACACCCCAGCAAGATTAGATTTACTGCTAACCAAAGAACCTGACATAATTGAATCCCTGAAATATCTGTGTCCTATAGGAAAAAGTGATCATGTGGTCATTGAGTTCCAGATGATAATAGGGAACATGGTGCCAAGAGATGAGCTCCATAGGCAGGGAAGATACAACTTTGGGAAAGCAAACTTTACGGAATTGAGTAAATTTTTTGAAAATGCAGATTGGAGAAAATTCAGAGAAACAAGAGAGATTCAGAGGAAGTGGGATATCTTTCTAGACCTCTATAATTCAGGAGTGGATAAATATGTTCCAAGAGTAAGTGGGAAAGAATACAGGAAAAAGGAGTGGTTTAATAGAAGGTGTATTATAGCAAAAAAAAGGGAGGGACATGGCATGGAACAAATGGAGAAAGAGAGGTAATAACAGAACAAAGGAAGAAAATAAAAGAACTAGAAATGAATATACAAGAATTCGTAGAGAGGAAAAAAGGAACTTTGAAAAAGGTATAATCGACAAATGTAAGGATGAACCCAAATTGTTTTATAGATTTGTTAATGGCAAATTGAAACAAAAGGAAGGAATCACCAAACTGAAAGTAGAAGGAGAGATCTATAATGATGCGGCAGTGCAAGCTGAAATAATGAACAAACGTTTCCAATCAGTTTTTACTAATGAAGGGGAGTTTGTGGAGGGGGAGGAAGTGACTAGGAATGTAGTGATAAAAGATATAAAAGTGGAAGTGCAGGAAGTGTACAAATTACTGGAAACTCAAGATGTAAGGAAAGCCCCAGGACTGGATGGAATTTCAAACTGGGTACTGAAGGAATGCAGAGACCAATTGGTGGATAAGATTCACAGTTTAATTGTGTGTTCGCTGGGAAAAGGGAAAGTGCCTCGGGAATGGAAGAGAGCAAATGTGGTACCAAATTACAAGGGAGGAAACAAGGAAGAACCCCTGAACTATAGACCAGTGTCCCTAACCAGCATGGTTGCAAAATTGTGCGAGAAGATTCTGAAAGATAGGTGGATAAAATATCTGGAAGAGATGAATATTTTGACTGAAAGTCAATTTGGATTCAGAAGTGGAAGGTCATGTGTTTCCATCTTGTTGAGCTTTTACTCAAGAGCGACTGATGTGCTAAAGGAGACAGACGATTGGGTGGATTGTGTGTACTGTATTTAGATTTGGAGAAGGCCTTTGACAAGGTACCCCATAAGAGACTAATGTGGAAATTAGAGCATATAGGACTGAAGGGTAACCTCCTGGAATGGAAGAGAGACTTTTTGAGTGACAGACAAATGAAGACAGTAATAAAGGACAGGACATCTGGATGGAGAGAAGTAACAAGTGGTGTCACACAGGGCTCGATGTTGGCGCCAGTAATGATCCTGATTTACGTAAATGATATGGTAGATGGAGTGAACAGTTATGCAAGTCTGTTTGATGCAAAGATCTTGAGGAAGGTAGAGATTGAAGGGGACTGTAAAATGCTGCAGGAGGATCTGGAAAGGATACATGATTGGAGCCGGATGTGGGAAATGACATTCAACGCCAAAAATGTAAAATATTGGAAATGGGTAAAAGCACCAAGACACCATCACTGAATTATTTGATGGGTAATGAACCAATTACAAAAGCAAGAGAAGAGAGAGATTTAGGAGTGCTGGTCCAGGATAGTTTGTCACCTGAAAAACACATTAACAAGATAGTTAGAGAGACATATAAACTCTTGACCAATATAAGAGTGGCATTTCATTACATGGATGAAGAGATGATGAAAAAATTGATAGTGGCCATGACCAGCCCCAGGTTAGAATATGCAGCAGTAGTGCGGTGCCCACACAAAAAGAAAGATATAAACAAGATTGAGAGAATACAAAGAACAGCAACCAAGATGGTCCCCAGTCTGGCAGATTTGTCGTACAAAGAGAGGCTGGAAAGGCTGGATTTGCCTTCCTTAGAGGAAAGAAGAGAGAGGGGCGACATGATTGCAGTGTTCAGGACCATGATGGGAGTAGATAAAACTGACAGAGAAAATCTGTTTGTGTGGAATGAGAGAGTAACAAGAGGACAAGTCTGAAGAAGCCAAGTTGCTTGAAGGGCATCAAGAAATATAGCTTTCCTTATAGATGCATAGACCTGTGGAATAGCCTGGACAAAGAGATCGTCCAGTCTAAAAACTTAAACGAGTTTAAAGCAAAATTTGACTTACTGCCATAGTTTCACTTATCCCAGCTTTCTTCCATACCTCTAACAATAACAGTGATCCTTTCCCACCTCTCTCCTTCTGTATGATCACTTTACAAATCAATCTATAGCCAGATGCCTTAATCCCATAAGGGGTGGCCATGAACAAATCACCTCCATGTCACTCTGTCCCCTGCCATTTCATTGCTCTCCTCCCAGCTTACACCCCCCTATTCCTGAGAGGCTAAGGCATCCCCATATAGAGGTTGGCAATGGTACAGCAGGTGTTCTCTATGCACTGGAAGCTACACCATGTGCCAGAACCAATATAAAAATAAAACTAATCTCAGATTTGTAACAAAGTGTGGGTCTCAGCTTGGATCCTATATACTCGTGGCTTCCTGCCTAAGAATGACAATTGAGAGGCTATTTAGCAAGGTTTTAGGTACACCTCACTCTCATGGTAGCCATCCATCTACTAAATCATCCATCCTAAATCATTAATGGTATCACATCAACACTGGACTAATACTCAAACCCTGTTAGTTACCTAGCAATAGCTATAATTATCCACCATTTGCCTGAGCAGGATACAAAAGTCATCCTCTGAGGGAGGGAGAGGAACAGATATTACCTACAGAAACTATTGACCAGCAGTGTCTGCAGCAGAAAGTTTTGTCCGGGCTAGATAACAGCAAATGACGTTCCAGGATCATCACACAGAAAAGGGGCAAAAGAAGGAGAAACAGCACAAGAGTAAAAGAGTGAGAAAGAGAGATTTTACCCTGAGACATGATCAACCAGTTGTGTCTGCAGCAGGAGGTTTTGTCCCGGCAGCAGATAACCGCAAATATTGTTCTGGGACGATCACACAGCTGTCCCATTGCCTACACACAGGGAACACAAAACATCAAGTACTTTGGGATCACGTCCATATTTCTCCAGCAGGGCGATGATTACTTTGATGTGCTCTTCCTGTGCAAAGAAAAGAAACATACCACTGTCATCATCATCTCAACCTCTTTTCCTTACTCAAAGATGGGGAGAAGTAGGATCCAGAATCATGGAGAAAGGAAGTACAAAAATAGGAAAACTATCACCATCATTCTGACCTTACCATCCTTTCCATCCAAATATGAAGCGAGGTATGATCCAGAAACAGTTAAAAAGCAAGTAAAAAGGTGAGAAAAGTATCAACATCATAGCCAGTGACACAGGCCAGAATAAGAATAAAAATAATAATAAAAAGAGAGCAAGTGTTCACTGTTATTACTCAGGCAGTCAGGAATGTGTTCCAAATCAACAAAACATTTTACAAAAAACTAGTGCTGTGAATGGGCTTTATGGGTAGCAAAGTAACTTTCATTCACAACTTGTATTACAAAAAAAAAAAAAAATACCAAACCAAATTCCTACGTAAAGCTGGCTATCCGCCATCTGTCTATTTTCGTTTCCCTTCCTAATTCACTTTTCCTCTCCCCTCCCCTCCACCCCACTCCTCCCACCTTTCTTGCACTCACTCTCACCTTCATAACGTTCAGTGCCTCAGGTGCAGTGCAACACATCCAACATTCCTGTGCCTTCTCCGGATGAGCCCAGTCGAGAGAACAGCCAGTTGAGGCGATGGCTGTTGGCAAACTGTGAGCAATTGATGTGGCTGCCCTTGATGACAGCAGCTAGAAGCTGGTAGAGGTAGCCTGTCAGGAAACAGTGGTAGTTGTGGTGATGGTGCTTGTGGTATTGCTAGCTGCAGTGATGATTTTATTATTATTTTTTTTTAAGTCAACCTAAATCTGCCACCTCTTCATCTTCAATGCAGAGATGTAGCAAAAATATGACTTAAGAATACGGTGCTATACTACACACCAACCAACTTGTTCACGGAGTCGCACCCTCTCAGCCACCATCTGTGATTCATGGAGGGTCAGTGTAAAATTTTACCAATACGGAAAAACATACTGTGTGGGGCATGTCGCCATTTTATCAAATGAGAAACTGCCTTAGCCAATTACAGAAACTGTTAGGAGAAGCTGTGACTCTATGGACAAGCTGGCTGACACACAGTATAGTCATGAGTGTCATGGAAATGATGTAGAGATGAAGTACTGTCTTTGTTTTATTCTGCCAATGACTTTTCAGATGTAAGCACCCAACAGACAAAAATCTATGCCTAATTAATATGGACAAATGAAAACTTCCCTAAAAATGGAGTAGTGATTGTTGTTGTTGTTGTTTTTGTATGAATTCAATCTTAGTATACTGAGGATTCAAAATGCAATGTCAACAGACTTTTCATCCCTTCTCACCAGTGTTGTGTGGGCTATGAAGCTCCTTGCACTCACCTGAAATAATATCCCAGTCCAGGCCACTCTCCTTGCCTGCCAGTGCTACCATGACGCCCTGTGAGGTGATGACAGTGATCTTGTCAATGGCATCCAGGATCAGATTAAGGATGCCCTCCTCTTCGAACAAATCCTGTCGGTTACGTAGGGCTCGCAGCGACACCATACATTCGTTGTGGTCTGGAGGCAAATTGATGATGATGAGGAGAAGGATAATGACAAAAATAATACAGTAATAACAACAACAACAGTAACAATAATAAGGTCTTTTGCTTCTCAGATGTGCCAGTTTATCCAAAGGAATTCACTGGTGCTTGAGACATGCTTGCACCTCTTTATTGACAAGAACTGACATTTTTACATTATTCATATAATGTACAATAAAAACTTCATCTGCAGAAGCAACAAAAAACTAAACCCTGTAATCAGCCATCACAATACAAGAGGAAAGAGGAAAATTAAAAGGGGAGGGACAGAAGCAATGAGTAAAGATAAAAGCACCCTGGAGAAGAATGCAAAATGAAAGAGTAGCAACACAGTGTGGGAAAGAAACACAAAACAATATTAACCTCTTCACCATGATGGCATATCCTGTATGCCATTTATGGGCAATAGGAGAGTACAAGGACGTACTCAGGATGTCAAAAGCCAATGCTTCCTTGTGGGGATAGAAGAGGGCTGTCCAGACCTTCCTAGCTCCTCCTACTACTACTATTCAGACATGGTACTGGGAGGAAGACAGCTCGTGGCAAAGTGGTTAAAGGGTACAGCTTGTGGTGAAGGGGTCAAGAACTAACTCACCGAGATCATATTCTGGGTAGGCAAAATAGTTGATCAGATCCTCGAGACGGTGAATCATATCCTTCAGGTTGACAGTCTTGAGAAGGATGGAGTGGCAGCGAGATGTCTGGATGTTGTCAAGGCCTCTGAAGGGAGAATGAGAGACTGTTATGGACTGCTGCTGTTGTGAACCCAGTAGAGTGTAGAATGAAGCTACCATCATCCTTCAATCCACCATTCTCCTTTTTGGGGTAGCTATAGGGTGAATGTTGTCTAGGCCTCCGACAGGACAATGAGAGACTGCTATGGACTGTTCCTGCTGTTGTGAACCTAGTGGACTAGAGAAATCCTCATGTTACAGTACACACAGGTAAACAGTACAGTTACTGCAGATGGTATTTGAATATTGTGTGTGAAGCAGATGTAGAATAGTGTTGTGTTGGAGCAACAGTCTTCGTCTAAGAGTTTGTATGTCACTGAAGAAACCCTGAAAGGAAGATAAAACTGGAGAATAAACTTAAGGTATAACTCAAGTGAATAAACAGGATGAAATGAGGCACAGTTAATTACATACTCACTTTATAAATGTACTGAGGAGAAAAGAGCACTTCCTGATGCCATATATAAACTGATATACAGTACAGACACAGATAAAGAAGTTGCAGTTGTTTTGTTGTGCCCCAGGCTCACCTGAATGTGAACCCAGTGAACTACAGAGTGAAGCAGTCCTTCTTTTGGGGAACAGGGAGAGACCTGAGGGACACTGTGCAACTAGGCATTGGGTGGAGCTGCCCAATTACTTCAGTTCCACTGTGTGAAGGTGTCCCTCCTTAGCAATGTAAATGAAGCTAAAAGTGAGAATGTTAGCCATCCACTCACTTGACAGAGGTATTGATGAGATGGGAGCACTTCCTAATAACTCTACCGGTGCGACTCTCTTCCTCCTGACTCCTGTAGAAAAGCAGCCCATCGTCCATCTTTCCCTCCTCATGTAGGGTGGCTTGTTTCACCTCCACCTTACCCACACCTTTCTTCTTGATCTCAAATGCCTGGTGGAAAAGAGGTAAGGGATTCATCATCATCATCATTATCCACACTTCTTTTCCCACCTAAGGATTGAAATTAAGCAAGATACTGAGATTAACCTCGACTTAACCTGACCTACCTAAGCATAACCTGACGATTCACCCTTGCCTTACCTACACCTTTCTTCTGGGCAAGAGAGAATCCAATTATAAGTGAGATATGGGAAAGTGTTAACAGAGGCAGTGCTTTAGCCACTAAACGACAGGAGTGCATGACATACTGTAGTTCCTTCACCTTAACTTGGCCCATATCTTTAGCCTTGTGTTGTTTATTTCATGCAGCTCAAAGGCAGAAAAAGACACTGCTATGGCTCTACATACTTTCCACAGTACTTCTCTGTGACTAGCACTATATTCACAAATAATAATATTGCTATAATGCAGCATTCAATTTGAAGAAATGACAATTTTGGGCAAAGTTAAAGTCAAGAGAGTATATTGCATGATCACTTGCAAACATCCTCAACCTAACCCTATTTCCAGCTAGTAATTTCACTATCCTTATAATTCATAGTGAGGTCTCAGTATGCTGCATAATACTGGTGGAATTGCTATACCCGACAAGTGGTGTTCCAATAACCTAAACAAGTCTATATATCAATCTATCAACTATCTTACTCCACTAGACCACCAGGCACCTTCCACATGTCCACTTACCTTATATGACAGCCACAGTGAAGGCTCAATATGCTGTATAATGACAGTGGTTATACTTGATGAGTGGTGTTCCAATCACCTCTAAATCCTCGTCCTCCAGAACTACCTTGTTGTCATCCTTTTCTTCGCGAAGGTAGAAAGATGTGGCCGCCAGTGTGGCCTCATCCCTGTAAATATATATACACATAATAATGAAAAAATAAATAAGGTCTATCTATCCTGAGCCAGACATTTTAATCGTAGAACAAATCATGGCCGTGTCACCTCTCCTCCACCATCAGGCTGCCTGAGAATGGTGAAAGTGAGGCTGACTAGGAAAGTGCATGTTAGTGAGGTGGATGGTGGAGGGGGGGAGGGTACTTGTGATGACATGGAGGGATGAGCTGGAGAGGTATACATGAAAGAGGGATAAGAGCTGGGGAGATGGCAGCATGATAGTGGAGAACACAGTGAGATGGAAGCAATTCATCTGTCACCACACTTTTTGGGACTGATTAAAGAATCCCCGAGCTAGACCTTACAATGAGATCATATAGCCCCGCTAGGTAACAGGAGAGCGCTACCCCTCCCGGCACGGCGGTCCCGGGCGCGGCTCGAACTCGCGACCCCCCGGTCCCGAGCTTGATGCTCTACCTCTGAGCCACCGTGCCCCAGGTGTAGACAGATGGACAGACTATTTTCAAAGTGAGAGAGGTCTCAAATCAAATCATACTAAATGACACCAAGCTGCCTCTTAGCACCTTCAATTCTAAGACATATCATTCATTTCATTGATGCAATCACCTAACAATTCTATTTCAGCTTTGATGAGGTTTCTTTGAATTAGAAGGCTTAGATACAGCCTTAATTAATCCTTTCATTACCTGACATCCTCCTTAACTTTACAAAAAAATATAATAATAATAATAATTCTTTTCTTGTCCTTCTGCCTACGGGTGACTTTACACACCCTCTTCTGTCTTTCTTGCCTTCATTCTTTCCTTGTCCTTCTGCCTTTGGGTGACTCTACACTTAGTGACAAGCCAGATGGTTTCCCATACACCAGGAAACCATTTACTATGCTGGGTGGTAACCGTATAACCAAATTTTGGCAGCTGGTGGTTTAGTGGATAATTACGGTGCTCCAATCAGACTGAGCCGGTGAAGGTTTATATCCAAGGGGTGGTTGGGGTTTATTGCTCACGCATTGCCACTCAGGGATGAGTGAGGCTGGTCACTGTCATCTTAAATGTCAGGACCAACTTGCCTAGCCCTGGGATCCTATGCTCCTCATGGGGCAACGTAGGATTGGATGATGGATGGATGGAATAACAAGTATGGAGACTATCTATCTATCTATTGCCAGACGCCTCAATCCCGAACGGGGTGGCCACAAACAAATCGCCTCCATGTCACTCTGTCCCCTGCCATTTCACTACCACACTCCCAACTCACACCCCCCTCTCTCATATACCTCTCCACTCCATCCCTCCATCTCATCCTCGGCCTCCCCCTCCCTCTCGCCCCCTCCACCTCACTCACATACACTCTCCTCGTCAATCTTTCATGACAATGGTGAGTAACACTGCTGTGTACTACACACTAGGAACAGTGAAAGTGATGCTTGCTATGAGTGTTATTCTGGACTGTTATACTGTAGTTAAATATCAGGACCAACTTGCTTAGCCCCGGGCTCCTACGCTTCTCACGGGGCAATGTTGGATTGGATGATGGATGAATGGATGGATTTATATGACCGAAGATGAGTACTTACAGAGACAGAAAACTACTATGTAAGTGCATAA
>JAGKTI010040471.1:0-10398 GCA_018397915.1 Birgus latro
TTGGTTATACAATCCTCAGCAAAAGAAGTGACAGTCATTGAAGCTGCAGAGCCCATGGGACGAGCCTTACACTTGTTGGACCTCCTGTCAGACGTAACGTATCGGATTCGGGGAGGCAGGAAGTCTCGCCCAAAGATGGTACATGTGACTCGTCTGTGGCAGTACCATGGGCCAGGACAGTACAGCTGGGGCGTCTCCTAGGGATCATGCTCTCCCGCTGCCGAGGATGTTGAGGAGGGCCACGGAGCTGAAGTGCAAGAGGATGGTGACAGTTTCCTGAGGGAAGAAGTGAATCAGGAATAGGACCAAGACCCTCCAGGAGGAGTGGACTGTGTGGAGGAGCAAGAATGTCGTCGGAAGCGGCACAGAAGACCTGATAAATTGAAGGGTTATTTTGTGTATAGTTAGATGTTTCATTAGGATTAAGGTTTATGTTTGTATATACTGTGTAGTTTTGTTGGGACGACAAAGATCTAGGGAGGGGGTAGTGTTACAAAGCAAGATTTGCCAGTTGGGAAGTCGAGAAGCATCTCGCTGAGTCTAGGTGTTTGACGGTACGAGTCAGAGTTGCCAAATTGCTTGCTGTTAGTGAACGTAGTTATATCGTAAGTTTTATTTATGTGATTGTTCGTTAAATTATGTAATTTTATTCGTTTGGTAAATTATTTACATTGTTATGTAATGTAAGTAGACTCTGGCATGTTTGATGTCTCTTAATTGGTAACTGTGTTGCTAGGGGCAGGTTAGGTCTAGCACATACCAGAACTGTGGGGAAATAGATCATTCTCGAGTAATGCAAGGTTATATAAGGATGGGGGATGAGAGTGTAGGAGGTTTTTAAGGTTTAAGTTTAGTTGGGCCTCGGTCAGTGCCAGTATTTTCGTACTTGTGAAAGCAGTGTTGTTAGGCAGTAAGTGTAACTGCAGTTCGTAAAGTTCGTATAGCTCCAGTGCTTGTGAGAACAGTGAAGTGAAGTTTTCATGCATAAAGTGGAATTGTTTGGAAAATAAAGGCAGTCAACTTTAAGAAGCCAGTGTTTATTTTCGCCTCAGCTGATCTTGTGTAGGCTACTGTACACCTAAAGGCTGACCATAGGAAGAACGACTCACTGGGCAAAGTCCTCCCCATACTGCACTACTGCTGTTGGAGCCTGTGGCAGTGTGGGACGTGGGACGCAACAATACTTTGTCTTGAGTAAAATTTTGTAAATGCAATAATAATATAATCTAAGTACCAAAGTTGAGTAATTTTAACAATTCTGTCCGGTACCGCTGTTGCCATACACAAGTCGCACGTATTAGACTTTAGGCCTAAGTAACAAGTAGCAACGAGTTGTGATTTTGCGGAAAGCAAACAACCAAACGGATATCAATTCAGTCAAAGCAAAAGGTGAAACTTCAGCAGAAAGTGCTGACTGAATAATAACTGCGCTACTTGACTAGAACACATGCCGCTCGCTCAAGCACGTTCCATGCCTTAGTATGGACACCTGTTACCCAGTCTGAATTAAGATCGTCTGTGGATGGGAAGAACGAAATTTGTAATGATGGTCATATTAGAAAGCAAATTGTTGGGAGGAGGAGAGAGATTAAGGACGAGGTGGAGAGGTAATGTGCAGACGGTGATAGGTTTTGTGTCAAGCCCGCCTCTAGCAGGATATGACGTCAGCCAATACTCGTCTACAGTACAGAGAAAATGGAGGTAGCTGCTTAGCTTCCAGTACATAATAACAACGATCATACACTGTTTTCTTTGATATAGAAAGACATCATATTAGGTTAAACCATGCTACATCAGGTTATACGGTATGTATTGTCGATGGTGTACTGTGTGCCATGAAAGAGTAAGTTAGGTTAAGTTAGGTTAGTGTTATGTAATGTTAAACTTTATATTTTCAGATATTACATTAGTTTAGTTTTTATGTTGCTTTAGGTCTGTGTACGATGAAGCTAGGTTTTATAGTATTTAGGTTTATGTACAATTAGGTTTTATGTCATTAGGTTTCTTTCGTAGTTTAGGTTAATATGTTAATTTTACAATACGTTAATTTTATATGTTATGATGTGCGATATTCTTCAGTGTTATGCTAGGGACAGGTGAGAAGTGTGGGAAGTGTATGGAGAGGTGTGGGTAAGGCAGCAGGTGCGGGAGGCTGAAAAGATGACCAGTGTGAAGGTGACTTATGGTATGGGAGAGTTGGAGGAGGGTGGAGGAGCAGCGGCATCATATTCGTGTGGATTATGAGGTTTTGTGAGATCTCTTGCTTATTTAATCACTGTTGTATGTGGAACACCATTATTCTCTTTTATGTTGTTAATGTAAACGATAGTGATATACCGAGAAATGTATAGCATCTCCTCCCTTCTTATTTATTTATTTAATTATTTTTTTGTGAGGCTTCACAGCCTGCTATCAAAGCCCAGCAGTTCTCCTACATACCATATACCTCTACATGTCACCACTTCGGCGCTAACACCCACCGTCCATATTTAATACATGCTAGGGCTGTCTCATACAGGACTGGTGTATTGGTATTAGCGGGGGTATTTTTACATGTCGGCGGGTCTTCTGGTAGATCAGTAAAGCCTGATTTAATGAAATTTAAATCCTTAAACCGTTCCCTGCCCCAGCGGGGATTTGAACCTGGGTCCGTTAGGACTGCAAGCCACCTCTCTTCCAATTGAGCCACCGTGGTAATTTATTTTTATTGTTTACGTAAGTACGAGAAATTCAGACCAAAATAAAGTTCTAAAACTAGAGGTCCCCCCATGGGGGGAATCACACCAGCCGCCAGCTGATACATATCTAGCGAGACTCGGAATATGACCTTGCTTGACCTTGGCCTACTTTCACCAATTGCGAACTTGTCGATTTTCATCTCTAATACACACCAGTAAAATTTTGTGATGATATCTTGAGCGGTTGCGAAATTATCGTGGTAACAGACACACAGACTTTAATCTACTTTCACCAATTTCGAACTCATGATCGATTTTTCCCCCTACTACACACCTGTAAAATGTTGTGATGATATCTTGAGCAGTTGCGAAGTTACCACGCCAACAGACACACAGACAAACTGAAAACAGTACCAGCTTCGTTATCGCGGCTGGTAACGAGTGAATGTGCTTATGGCACATTATTATTTTGCTTTATGCTATTAATGCCAACGACGCTGATATACAGAAAGCTATATAGCATATCTTCCTTTTCATTTCTCTTGTATGCGGCACTTTAGTATTCTCTTATATTACTAAAGCAAACCATGCTAATATTCAGAAAGATGTAAATCTATCTATCTATAGCCAAACGCCTCAATCCCGTAAGAGGTGACAACAGACAAATCGCCTCCACGTTGCCCTGTCCAATGCCACTACACTGCCTTGTTCTCAGCTCCCCCCCCCTCTCATATACATCTCCCTTCAATCCTCCATCTCATCCATGGCCTCCCCCTCCCTCTCCCCCCTCCACCTCATTCTCTATCCTGTCCACATGTCCAAACCCCCTCAATGTATAATTTTCTCAACGCTTTCCATCACATCCAAATCCACACCACGGTGCTCCTTCACTTCCTCATTTGTCAGTCTGTCTCTCCATGTAACTCCACATGCTTCTCTCAGATAACTCATTTCCACTGCTCTCCCTCTTGACTTGTGTCCTTCCAACAAGGTCCAAGCTTCAAAACCACACATTAGGGTTGGTATCACAATACTGTCATGCAGTGACTGTAACTTCCATGCTAACTTCCCTGTTCCTTATCACTGCTTTCAAAGAACAGCAACCTTTCTTCCTTGTTGTACCTTTTCAAGCACGTCACCCTCTAAACTTCCATCCTTACCCATCATACTACCCAAGTTTTTAAAAGCACTCACATTTACCATTTTCTCATCATCCACCTTCACTGTGCATTCAGTGACTTCACTTCTCTCAAAGTCCCTAACTTTACTCTTCCCTACATTCCCTTTTAGATTCCGTTTCTTACACACACTCCCAAACTCATTCACCAAGCCTTGCAGTTCCCTTCATCTCTACTTAACAAAATAGTATCGTCTGCAAACAAAATAGTATCATTTGGAAACAACGTGTTTCCAAACACCGTCCTCTCTTATTAGGGTCACTCCAACATCCACTTCCCTACCCTGTATCTTTTTTATAACCCTATCCATATACAGATTGAACAGTCATGGGGTCAGGATACATCCCTGTTTCAATCCAACAATCAGATACAACAGTCACTCAGTTCACTATCCGCATGCACTGCAGCCTTAGTACCCTCATACATACTCTTCACGACATTTAACAACTTTCCATTTACTCCATATATCCTTAATACTTTCCACATTCCTTGTCTATCCACCCTGTCATATGCTTTCTCCAAATCCATGAAGGCCACATACAGCTTCTTTCCCTTCTCTAGAAACTATTCCACTAACGACCTAAGAATGAATATATGATCTACACAACCTTTTCCCTTCCTTCTACAACTAATTCCTCTGATATTTTCCTAACTCGGTCAGTAAGTATCCTACTATATACATTTCCTGTTACACTACGAAGACAAATGCCTCCATGATTACCACACACTTCTTTTTCCCCTTTTCCTTTGTACAGGGGAATAATCATACCTGACTTCCAATCCATCGGGACTCTACCTTCCTCCCAAACCAATCTGCACATCTACCATATCCATTCTGCTATTATCTCATGCTTCAGCATTACACTACACACTCCATCAATTCCTGAGGCTAGGGGAGAGACTGTAGTGAGTTTTCCACTCCACAAGAATGGCCAAGGATGTTGGAAAAAGCTAGAGCTATAATTCATGAACAAATCAGCAATCTCTTTTATTCCACCCAAGGTGCTCAAGTTCCTTAGGGATGATACAATAGCGATGCTCAAACAACTTTCCAGCGCCTCAAGCTCGCAGATGGAAAACATTATGTGGTATGGACATATTCCAAGATTGCATACTATTAGAGTGTCAAGGAAAAATCTTGCAAAGTAAGGCTAAAGTACTGTTGCAAGAAGACGACTTGTACGTTGGATATTTGGAGCGTATGCATCATGGCATTTGATGAAAGAGGGGGGAAGAGAAAGAGGGGAGAAGCAATGTTGTGATGTATAATATACTCGTATTATGAATGTCACACTGTATTAACCGTGTGGTATGGTATACAGTAGGCGCGGAAAGTGTTGACGCCATCTTAAAAAAAGAAAACATTCTTGTGGTTAGCAAGGAGAAACAAATAAGTTAACACACACCATTGAATTTAGTATTTACTGGCATTCCCATTCACCTTTATTATCTTCTTAAGGCGTCTGGGGAGACTGATGGCGTAGTTTTGCAGAACAGACGGACTAAAACTGCTCCATAGCTGCAGCCTCATGTTTAGGCAAAGATGATGTGTCCATACTACGCAGCTGCCGCTTCATGTGCGCCCATAAATTCTCAATGGGATTGATAGCTGGGCTGTTTCCGGGCCAATCTCGAATAAAGGGAACCTCACAGTCTGGTTTAATAAAGAATGTAAAAAATCAAGAGAAAAAAGAGACTTACTGTGGAATAGATACAGAAAACACAATAGTGAGAGGACTTATAACAACTATAAACAGGCAAGAAACGAATACACAAGAATAAGGAGAGAAGCCCAAACACAGTTTGAGGAGGAAATCATTTAAAAAAAGTAGCGATCATTCGAAACTATTTTACAGCTACATCCGAAGCAAAACCAAAGTAAAAGATAAAATACAATCCACTACGGATGAAGGGATCCTCTATACACAAGAGAAAGATATTTGTGAAGTACTAAATAAGAATTTCCAATCAGTTTTTACAGAAAATAATTTTGAGAGGAATGATATGGAACATGCATGCCCAGACATATTACCAGACATACAAATATCAGATAAAGAAATACAGGAAGACTTAAGTAAATTAGACAAAGGAAAGCCAAATGGTCCAGACGAAATTTCATGTTGGGTGCTACATGAATATGCAAAGGAGTTAAGTAGACCATTATTGTTAATATTCAAGGAATCCTTGGGTCAAGGTAAACTACCAGATAGTTGGAAAAGCAAACATTGTCCCCTTATTCAAGAAAGGGAATAGACAAAATCGACTCAGCTACATAAGTAGTGTTGTAAGTAAGATACTGGAAAAGCTAATAATAAAAGTTGGGTAAACCATCTAGAACACAATATGATAACAGAAAGGCAATTTGGTTTCAGATAGGGAAAATCATGTGTTACTATTTTATGAAGCTACTATGACGAGCTGCAGAAATATTACAGAAAAGAGAAGGATGGGTGGACTGTATCTATCTACAGTAGATTTCAAGAAAGCATTTGACAGAGTACTGCACCAAAGACTTTTATGAAAACTGCACCATCAAGGAGGAATCCGAGGCAAACTGTACTGTTGGATGCAAGATTTTCTCAGAAAAAGGGAAATGAGAACAGTACTAAGGGGAAACTACTCATCATGGAGGGAAGTGACTATCGTAGTTCCACAGGGCTCAGTGCTGACACCAATTATGTTTTTAGTGTATATAAATGACATAGATAATAATATTGGAAATGAAAGCTATTTAAATATGTTTGCCGATGATGCAAAAATACAAAGGAGAATTACTAACACAGACTCTTGTAAAGAGTTACAAGAGGTATTAAATAAACTTCAAGAATGGAGTAATACATGGTATTAACTTTCCTCCTCTTACTGAGTCCCTTCAACCTCTGTTCGTCACACTGTTGCCTCTTTCTCTCTCTTCTATCGCTACTTCAACGCTCACTGTTCCTCTGAACTGTCTGCTTGCATCCCTCCACCTCTACGATGGGCAAGTAGTACCCATCTAGCAACAAACTCTCATCCCCTTTTCTGTCCAACTCTCTAATGCAAGAGTTAACCTTTACTCCCAGTCCTTCATTTATGCAACTGGTCAACTCTGGAACTGTCTTCCTCTGTCTGTATTCCCTACTTCCTATGATCTCCAGTTTTTCAAATGCAGTGTGTCCAGGCATCTCGAAATGAAGAGATCTTGAATTTGGCTCTCTTTCATATTGTTTTTTTTTTCTTGGAAGGAACAGTATGCAGGCCCATGGCCTTCGGTTCCTTCTTCCTTGCACATATAAAAAAAATCAAGTTTGGTAAAAGTGGAAAAGACCAGACTGGGATTATATATTAGGAAGTAAAACCCTACACACATCAGAAAGAGAGAAGGACTTAGGTGTGATTATCAATAACAGACTAACTCCGGCAGGCCACATAAATGAAAAGGTACGGAACATGTATACACTGCTTGCAAATATGAGAATAGCATTCACATACATTAATAAAGAAATGATAAGGAAGGTAGTAACATCTTTCATCGGACCAACCCTGGAGCATGCATCAGTAGTCTGGAATCCTTATCTCAAGAAACACATAGATAAGACTGAAAAAGTTCAAAGGGCTGCTACAAGATCGGTACCAAGCTTAAGGGATCCAAGCCATGAAGAAAGATTAGAAAAATTGAATCTGACAACACTACAGGAGAGAAGAAAAAAGGAGACATGATTATTCTGTATAAATGCATATCAGGGAAAGAGAAAATAGACATAAATGAATATATAACCTATGGGGAAGTATCAGCAAGAGGACACTGCAAAAAAATGCATAAAAAGAGAGGTGATAAAGACGTAAGGAAATTTAGTTTCCCAAATTGCACTGCCGAATGAAATAGTGTGTGTCAAAACAATTCATAAATTTAAAGAGATGTATCATAAAAATGCTTTGACTTAGACACGGGACAATACGAATTTGACTCATTCCTGTAAAGATACAATTAGGTAAGAACAATTAGGTAAGGTAGGTAAGAATACACACACACACATACACACACACACACACACAAACAGAGAGCTAGGTGTAAGTGACTATGTGGATAACGACGGCAGGTGTGCGTCTAGTGGAAGGTGAGTATGAAGTAGGAGAAAGGAAGGGAAGTGTATGTCAGAGTGAAGGAAAATGGGCTTCTTTAAATGAGCAATAAATTCTTTGTCATTTCATTTTTCAGCTTAATATTGTGTCTAAGAAGTTAGTACAGGGAGTCTTCAACTTACAAAAATAATTGGTTCCTGAAGGTCTTTCGTAAGTCGCTTATTTCCCCTTAAACTTCTGTCAATCTTAGTAGCCCTTATTTTCATGCATGTATGGTTAATATAAACAAGCATAAATACAAAGACTGTGATATATTTACGTATGCTGCACAGTACTGCGTAAGAAACGTTCCTTGTCCTTTAATAATGTTCCTACAGTTGAGGGATTCAGTTTCAACACACGTGCCACATCACTTCTCTCTCCACTCTCGTAATTATGTCCACTTTGATTTCCACTGTAATTGCATGCCGTTTTCTCCTGCTACCATCATCACTTTCATTACTTTTCCGTTTCTGAGACATTTTGAGGGAAATAATCAAGCCTGAATGACAAAAATCGCAGCTGATGTTACTTGTGTTGATAACAACAAGCAGAACGAAGGCAGGAGCGCACGGTCGGCAACTGATGGTGACCACGGATTTGTACTTGGCGCGCGGTTTGAATCGGTAAATTACGTTTTTTTTTTTTCTTTAACCCGTGAAAATTGTTTCTATGTATCTGCAGATTTTTCATAAGTTGATACTTCGTAAGTAGAGGTCTGACTGTAATCATTTAGAAATAAATATTTTCTTGCACGATCATCGATTAGCTGAACCTCAAAAGGAAAAGGGTATTCATTCGAACCCTTTGAACTTCATCTGCTTCCATGCCTGATGTTTGCTGTATATATAACTAATTCTGCAAAACATGTTGTTTATTGTGAAATGTGTTACATTTAAGATCACGGTGGGGCATTCCACGGCAGCAGACGACAGCGACACCCGCAGCCTAGGAAGGACCAACGGGGGTGCGCGACTGACACCAAGCAGTGCCAGGCAGAACCGACACACCTGTCCAAGCCCCTGGTGCCCCTCTCGCCCCCAACTGACACTGCACCAGGTGAGCAGGAAAAACCACCTAAACCTCGGTGGAAGTCACCCTCGCCAGGTTAGGGGCGGGGTTGTTTCAACGACCCCAAGCAACGCCGTGATACAGGCCACCGTCCGTATCAGGTCTGCGGCAGAGCCAGCCACCGTCTGCTCCTCAGTTGCCACCCCCCTGCAGGGCCATGACACAGGCCACCATCCGTGTCGGGCGTGAGGCAAAGCAGGCCACCATCTGCTCCTCACCTACAGGAGGCCCCCTTTCCCCTTCAGGAGGCAGGGTACAGTGAGCTCCGGCTCGTGTTGTCCCTGCAGCCCGGCGGGACAGACGAACCTCTGTGCAAGCCACCATCCACACGGGGGAGGCAGAGCAGGCCACCGTCCGCTCCTCACCCTGTCTCTAGGGCATCTCCTGTAGAGGAGGTCCCTTGCCTGGCCCACCCTCTTTCCTGCGGCTGGGCAGAACATGCTCCCTCACCCACGTGAGGGGAGCCCAGGAGAGACCCCCTACTGGAGGAGTATTGGCAAGGCTCCATCCAGAGCCTTGGCCCTCTCAATGGAAGTCTCCACAGAAGGGTTCACCACAGACGTGTCCTGACGGCGACTCCCCCAGCCCGAGGTTGCCGCGGTGTTACCCTGACGGCGAGTTCTCCTTCCGGAAGTTGCCGCAGCCCCCCTCCGACGGCAACTCCAGGTTTGAGGGACCCTGGCCCCCAGACACCCCAGGGCCTAACCAGGTCTCCAGGGCAAGACCTGCCTCACGCGGGAACTTCGCCCAGTACTCCCAGGAGCCGGCACCAGGCCTGCCTGCTCGCCCCGAGCCCCACACTCCCTGTCGGGACTTCAGGAGAGGTGAGCCTCCCACCACGCCACCAGCCAGAGAAGCTCGGGGACGATAAACACCCGACGTCCATTTTTTTTTTTTTTTTTTTGCCTATCGACCATTGGGGCCGAAGCCCCTGGTCATTAAGGCAAATATATATATGTATATATATGGACATATATACACATATATATATACATACAAACATATATATATATACATACATACACACACAGTCATGCATATAAACATGCACATATTCAAGCACACTTACATACACACGTACACATATATATAATGTTTTTATTTTATAAGTTTATATTTTATTTTTATTTTTTCCTATTTTTGTAATTTTTTTTATGATTTTATTTTATATTTAACCTGACCCTAAAGCTAATAACCTAACAGACAAATCGCTAACCTATGCTAAAGCCTAAAGATACAAATAGCTAAATCTACACTAATGGTAAAATACCTCGACCAAGAGAACACCATCGACTGCAGATATGTAAAGCCTGTCTACATTACACACCTGCACTCATCACCTGGTGACTGTCAGTCGAGGCACAACCTAA
>JAGKTI010040472.1:0-10398 GCA_018397915.1 Birgus latro
CACACACACACACACACAGGTCACCGACGTGGACAGACGTCCTCCCGGACCGCAGGGAAATAATCGTGGAATCAGCGGCGAAAGGAAACCAGCCTATTGTGATTATGGAAATGAGTGCGTGAGTGGTGGTCCCGTCAGACACTAGTTTTAAAAAAAAGCGGGCTTTGGGATAAAGAGAGCAAGATACAGTATAGAAAAGTTTCCATATGGTTGCATCATGGCGGAAAGCGACGGCGGTTTGTTTACGTCTGGCAAAAGTGAATTTGTGGGTTTTTCCGACGAAGATGCGAGAAATGGAAGTTCAAAATTGTATCAAACAAGAGTAGCAGGAGTAGAAAAAACGGCGGAGAAGAATGTCCAGGAATTGAAGAAGGTATGGGTAGTAATTAGGGAGCTGCAGGAGAGGACCATACAACAGGAGAGAGAGATCAAAGGTTTACAGAACGAGCTGGAAAAAGTTTACACACGCAGTGCAGAACAGAAGAGAGGAGTCACGGAATTAAAAGTCAGTAACGAATCTGCCACAAATGAAATAGAACACCTCAAGAGGGAAAACAGGAGGTTGGAAGAAGAAAGGGACAGAATGAAAAGTAAATTAGACGAGTATGATTCAAAATCTAGGATGCAAGATGAACATATTAAGGAAATCAAGGAGCAACAAAAGGGGTGGAAGAAAATTCAGGAAGAAGGGAATGTAAATATGAAAGAGATTATTGAACAACAAAGCAAGGAAAAGGTGGAGAAGGAAGTGGTTAGGGTATTGAAAAGTAGAGAAGCTCTAGTCAGGGATGTAGCAGATCAGAAAAAATGTGTAATTGTTTTAGGAGTAAAAGAAAAGCGTATCACGATAAGATCTGAAAGAGAAAGAGAAGAATTGAGTAAAGTTAAAGAAATATTATCAGTAGTCATGGAGGGTAACAATGAAGCCCTAGAAGAGATTGAAGAAGTGTTTAGGTTAGGTAAGTATGAGGAAGGAGGGGCAAGGCCATTGAAGGTGAAGTTTAAGTCCCAGGCAATAATAAATGAAATCATGAATAGGACATGGAAATTAGCAGACAAAGAGGGGTTCAAAAATGTCTGGTTAAGGAGAGATGCAAATGAGGAAGAAAGAGCTAAAATAAAGGAGTTAGTAAAGGAAGCTAAGGCAAAAAACGAACAAAGAACGGAGAAGGAGAAGACAGTGTTTTATTGGAGAGTTATGGACCAGAAATTGAGGAAGTGGTACCGACGGAGAGGAGGAGAAAAGACCGTATAAGTAATAACGAAAAAAGTTTGAAAGTGGCGTACACTAATGTTGATGGATTAATATCGGCAACGTTAGAAATCAACGATTTCTTGAGGGTACAAGAACCTGATGTTATGTGCTTTGTAGAGACCAAGTTAAGGGAGAATATTGATATCCATATGGGAGATGGCAAATACAAACTGTGGAGAAGAGACAGAAAAGATAAAATGGGAGGAGGAGTGATGATAGCAGTGAAGAATAACTTAAGTATAGATTCTGTGGAAATGGGAGAGGGTAGGGCTGAAGTGATAAACATGAAATTAGAAACTGGAGAGAACTGTAAGAGAGATATAGCAGTAGTATATGTTCCACCTATGACAAGAGCATGGACTGATGATGAATACCAGGAGATGTTGTCAGACATGGTTAGTTACCTACAGAAAGTGATTGAGAAAAGCAGCAATATAATTCTAATGGGTGATTTTAATTGTAAAGAGGTGAACTGCGAGGAATGGGACTCAGGAGGCGGCGAAGATTCGTGGGGCACCATATTGTTAAACGTGATGAATAATGTAATGACGCAGTGGGTCAAAGACGAGGCAAGATTCTGAGGTGATGACACCCCAGCAAGATTAGATTTACTGCTAACCAAAGAACCTGACGTAATTGAATCCTTGAAATATATGTGTCCTATAGGAAAAAGTGATCACATGGTCATTGAGTTCCAGATGATAATAGGGAACGTGGTGCCAAGAGATGAGCTCCATAGGCAGGGAAGATACAACTTTGGGAAAGCAAACTTTACGGAATTGAGTAAACTTTTTGAAAATGCAGATTGGAGAAAATTCAGAGAAACAAGAGAGATTCAGAGGAAGTGGGATATCTTTCTAGACCTCTATAATTCAGGAGTGGATAAATATGTTCCAAGAGTAAGTGGGAAAGAACACAGGAAAAAGGAGTGGTTTAATAGAAGGTGTATTATAGCAAAAAAAGAGAGGAACATGGCGTGGAACAAATGGAGAAAGAGAGGTAATAACAGAACAAATGAAGAATATAAAAGAACTAGAAATGAATATACAAGAATTCGTAGAGAGGAAGAAAGGAGCTTTGGAAAAGGTATAATCGACAAATGTTAGGATGAACCCAAATTGTTTTATAGATTTGTTAATGGCAAATTGAAACAAAAGGAAGGAATCACCAAACTGAAAGCAGAAGGAGAGGTCTATAATGATGCGGCATTGCAAGCTGAAATAATGAACAAACGTTTCCAATCAGTTTTTACTAATCGTTTCGTTTTTGAAGGCTCCAACATGCTTGCATGTGTCGGCCTAATGAAGGGGAGTTTGTGGAGGGGGAGGGAGTGACTAGGAGTGTAGTGATAAAAGATATAAAAGTGGAAGTGCAGGAAGTGTACAAATTACTGGAAACTCAAGATTTAAGGAAAGCCCCAGGACCAGATGGAATTTCAAATTGGGTACTGAAGGAATGCAGAGACCAACTGGCAGATAAGATTCACAGTTTAATTGTGTGTTTGCTGGAAGAAGGGAAAGTGCCTCGGGAATGGAAGAGAGCAAATGTGGTACCAATTTATAAGGGAGGAAACAAGGAAGAACCCCTGAACTATAGACCAGTGTCCCTAACCAGCATGGTTGCAAAATTGTGTGAGAAGGTTCTGAAAGATAGGTGGATAAAATATCTGGAAGAGATGAATATTTTGACTGTAAGTCAATTTGGATTTAGAAGTGGAAGGTCATGTGTTTCCAACTTGTTGAGCTTTTACTCAAGAGCGATTGATGTGCTGCAGGAGAGAGACGGTTGGGTGGATTGTGTATATTTAGATTTGGAGAAGGCCTTTGACAAGGTACCCCATAAGAGACTAATGTGGAAACTAGAGCATATTGGAGGACTGAAGGGTAACCTCCTGGAATGGATGAAAGACTTTTTGAGAGACAGACACAAAAAGAAAGATATAAACAAGATTGAGAGAATACAAAGAACAGCAACCAAGATGGTCCCCAGTTTGGCAGATCTGTCATATAGTGAGAGGCTAGAAAGGCTGGATTTGCCATCCTTAGAGGAAAGGAGAGAGAGGGGTGACATGATTGCAGTGTTAAGGACCATGATGGGAGTAGATAAAATTGATAGAGAAGATCTGTTTTTATGGGATAAGGAGCAACTAGAGGACATGGACTGAAACTGAAGAAGCCGCGCTGCTTGAAGGACACCAAGAAATATAGTTTTCCGTATAGATGCATAAGACCTGTGGAATAGACTGGACAAAGAGATCGTCCAGTCTAAAAACTTAAACGAGTTTAAAGCTAAATTTGACTTATTGAGAAACAGAGACGGGACCCCACGAGCGTAGCTCATTTCCTGTATATCACAATTAGGTAAATACAATTAGGTAAATACACACACACACACACAAAATATAATAATAATGGTACTGTCCAACACAATACAGTATTATGGTGTTAGCTTGCTGGTGAGCACAGAGTGACAATTGGTGATGTCACTTCTCCCAGCCTATACATGTTCTCATTGACTGTGGCATCTCTCAACTTCCCAGAATAGTGGACCCCCATTAAATTCCTTAGATTTCATGTACATCTGTGGAAGCAAGCTGTACTAATATGAGTTTTCCATACTATTTTTTTTTCTTTTTTCACCTGAATATTTTGAGTTTCTACCATACTAAGGGCAGTTTGTACTAAAGATGCACCTGTTGGATGCATGGCCACTGCAAATCATTCTTTAACTTTTCTGGCCTTTCATTTTATCCTTATCCAGTTTTTTAAACAGACAAAAAGGGGAGAGAGGGGGTTCTGGTAGCTTTCCTCCAGACACTGCAGAGTCTTGTGGTGTGGTGTATTTTAGTGAAATGCAGATTAGTAAGCTGCTTTCTCCCCCAACTTGGGCTGAACTTTCATTAAATCACTTGATTAGGTTTGTTCACCCAGACTTGGCCTATTGCTTTTGTCCATTTACAGCATATTTCGTATACTTCAGTGGCAGAAATAGACATTCTAAGGATCTGCATCCTTTCCATAGCATTTCTTGTCTATGTTACAAATCAGAAACCAAGATGAAGAGGTGGCAATTTAAGGCCAAGTTGTAGTGAAAAGAGTACTGTCTAGTTACCATTATTTCCCTCTTTCCAGACACTTCTAAGCCCAGTGGTGTGGTGTGGCCCCAGCAATGTGTGTCTGCTCAAGCCAGCGGTCCTTTCCTTTGAGCACTGCGCATCTCTACAGCATGCAGCCTAGCGACTTCATGTCTTTGCCTCCAGTCCCTCCTCCAGCCCCACTTCTGGCACTTCCACCACCTGCTCAAATGCATCCTCCTCCTCCTCGTCCACTGCAGCAAGTGAGGCGTCATGGGACCGGATTATTACCATAGGGGAAGAACGGATCGACACACTTGTCCTCACACAGCTGGATGGGGCTCAGGTAGCTGTGTGTCTCAGTTACTTATACTGTGATTTCCCATTCACTTCATATTTGCTACCATCAGACAGTTTCTTCCTACAAAGGCAAACACTGTATGGCTGTGGGCAGAAAGAGTTTGTATGGTATGTCCTCATTATGTCACCTTTTCATGCTCCTTTTTCTAGGAAGTCCACAATGAAATTAGGAAAAATTGCCTACAAAATTTATATACACTGCTTACCAGTGATATGCAGCAAATGTTAGGAGACCATGATGATGCATACAGGACTTCTTCATTCATAATATGGACAGGTACCCGTACTCACTGTGTAAAATGCATATAGGCAGAGGTACTGTGGTAAGTAAAATTATATTTTAAACTGACACAAATGCTTCTGGACCACTAATTAGGGTTGAGAAGTAACAAAGTGGTACAGTATAACTCTGGTCCAAAAATCCGGTTTCCAAAGGTCTCCATTTGTCTGAATATTCTTTCATACATGAGGGGAATGTTTTCCTCACACAGTCAGCACATATTTGATGACTTTTTTTTTCTTTTTTTTTACAAGAACAGGTGATATATTCCCAATACAAGGTACTGCATTGTATTTAATAGTGCTGCAGGCTGTTTATTACATGCATATCATTATGGTTCGACTTTTTAAAATTTTGTGTTTTCCATAATCTTTGGACCCAGGCATTTTAGATTTGAGAGAGTACTGTTTTTCCAGCTTCAAAGGAAAGTTTTTAGCCATCTTAAAGCACCTTTAAGTACAGATTGGTGTTACACTAGGCCATAGTAAGGTTGCCATCTTTCCAAACATGGTGTATTTGAATTATCATCTCTGTTGTATGGTATTCCTTGAAACTCAAGGAAACAACGAACTGGGTGTGACAAACCACATAATGTATACAGTTTTCAGTTTCTCAGATGACTGTAAATTAAAAGAGAAATAGTCATTGTAGGAGTATATGTTCATCTATAGTAGGTAAACAGTGTGAAGTTTGCTTCTTGGGTCTAGTATCTCACTTTTTCATGACCCCCACCATCCCATGCACTATTCATCATCATCATCATCATCCGGACCTCCTTTCCCACCCTAGGGCAGGGCAGAGAGATCTGACATGTTTTTTATTTATGATTATGTAGGTGCATTTGCCTCTTTGCACTATTGACATGGTGTGAGGGTGGTGGTGTTGGTGTGGTGGTAATAAAATAAAACTTCAGATGCCTTTAATTCCTTGCATTGGTAGGCTAACACTTTAGGTAATTATTAGTAGCAGTCAAGTTACTGTGGGAAGGTTTGAGGGATGTAAAGTGGGATACTGTGAGGAAGAAGAGGGCTTTAGCTTGGGGAGTTAAAACAGAGTATCATTATTTATTGAGTCCAATACTGTAGTGGGTGTTCACCTATACACTGCTGATCTTGAAACAGAATTTCCACGTAGATGATGACTTCAGTGTATATGTTCACCTGAGAGAAATCTTGTCAGACTTAGTAGTAGTGTGCTGTACATACTTTCCTTATAACCTTTTCAGTGTGAAGGATTGATTTGAATAATGTTTTCATATTAATCCTAACTTCTTCTTTTTTAAGCTGAGAAAAACCATGTTGGCATAGGCAGTGCAACAGGTTCAGTAAATTGTCCTTAATTTTAGTATGCCAAAGCTTCATCAAGCACCAGTTGTATACAGTATTCAAACTGCTTTCATGGATGCCTATATTAGTACACATTTTCATTTTGATTTGATTTTGTAAGTTTCTTCAGTATGGCTTTATGTTCAGGTTTTCATTATGGTTTTGTAAGTTTTTTGTTAGTTTTCTCTTTATTATGATGTCAGGTTCATTTTTTCAGTAATATTTTGCTGTTTATCATTGTTACCATTTTTTTTTACTTGCTGGTCTGTTATCACCTTACTCATTATAATTAAGTATAATTCATGAGAAATACTTTATACTGTATATGTACAAGGGTCAGATTTTACAGTTTTTGCCCTGTGTACTTCAAGATTAGTAGACCAGATTATAGTGAACTGTAACATTACTTTTATATTTTACATTACCTCATTTGGTTCTAAGTTCATGTTCCATTTTGTTTCTTTTCCTTTCTTTACCCTGCATTTTCACTCCTTGATTCAAATGTGCAATCTAACTGATGCCTACCTTAATGCCATCACAGCATCCTACCATGTTCAACCTCACTCTGTTGTGCTGTATTTCATATGCTTCCTGGAAATATACCCAGCAGAACTTCCCTTCCCACAGAAATAAATTTAAATTGCCAAACAACAAAATGATAGGATGAAACTGCAGTGCAGCCATTACCATTTGTACATCAGTACCAAAACAAAGTACTGTACATTTCATACACAGTCCACTCTGTTCCCTGCTGTAATGCCATCACTTATAATACAACTCATGCACCTCCCTCTAAAACACAGAATATCCTTCAGCCTAACATCTACATGTAGTCTCAGGGAGTGCTGTGCTGAAGTGGACAAATTTTTTAATGCAGTGGGTGCAATTATTACTTAGCCAGGGATGCCATCATCAGTGACAGCCTCTTTCTTTCCACCTAATTGCAGCCCAACCACATTTCACATTCTCTTTCTACTTTAACTTCTTGAAGCCTGTGTCATATTCTTTAGTTTATTCTTGTAGCTTACAGACAATTCTGCCTAGTTTAGGGTAGATTGTTTGAACAAGATGGGTAGATTTAGTCTGTATTTAACTTAACCACTAGAGGACTCTCTCCTAAACTGAATAAAATAGCCTGCTAGAAGCAAGAGTAAAGTACAAAGGACATGACCTGGATTCTAGGGATTAATTCATATCACCCTCCAACAGTGTTAACTCATTCCACCCTTACATCTCCACTTGCTATGCCCTCTTTGATTGTGTATGTAGTTAGTCTTAATAATATGTCGGGGATTTTTTCCAAATTATTGCAGCTTTTTCATACAACCAGTATTGCAGGTGGGAGAAGCTAATAATCAGCTTTTATAGCTAACAGTGGAACTATAATAGACAATACTGTATTACTTAAATATACTGTATACTTCTGTTTATCAGTCTATCAGAGCCAGATTCCTTAGTCTTGGTAGAGATGACCACATGTGAATTGCCTCCATTTCACTGTGGCATCTGCCATCAGACAGCCCTTTCTCCAACTCATGTCTTCCACACTCCTGTAACCCATACATTTTATAATTAATATACCAAGTGCTGAAGTAAACTGGTAAGGAAAAGGTGCAAGAATGCCTCCTAACTGAAGGAATGACCTGTGTGGCACTAACCATCCCTAAAATGTGTCTGACCACCTATTTACCACCCCAGTTTAAGAATCCAAGCGACACCACCACTCCCCCCCCTCTCTCTCTCACGCATGCACGCACACCAGTCTCTCATTCTCCATTCCCCCGCAAGGATTTATAGGCCCATATCCATCTTCAGTTTAGGAGGCATTCTTGTACCTCTTCCATACCAGTTTATTTCTGCATATGGCATGTTGATATTCTTTTGTTTGTTATTTGTGTAATATCTGTACAGTATATTAAATTCGCAAAAAGAATATCCTGTACTTAGGAGTAATGCTCAAAATAAATTACTAAGAAGGTGCTAGAAGGCCTCCCAAACTCATAAGAATACCAGTCTTGTTATCTTGACCCAGCCTTCTTGCTCCCAGTAGGTGCATAACAGAGGTGCTACAGAAGTTTGTACTGGTGGGAGAGAGTGTTGGGTCAAGCCAGGCACCATAGTATCCGTGGCAACCTTTCCTTCACCCAGCTGTATCCCAACGTCTTGGCACCCTCTTTCTCTTATCTCATCCCACCCTCCTGCATTGCTTTCTAATCCCACCCTCACATCTCTGTCTCTTTTTCATTGTCTCCCTGATTTTATCATACAATCATATCCCCATTTTTCTGCACATTCTTATTGTACCCTTTAGTAAATTACGGTATTAGAGATGTATTTAGTGTAAAGGTATATATTCATCTACAGGAGGTAAACAATGTGATGTTTGCTTCTTGTGTCTAGTATCTCGTTTTTTCATGAAGTGAACATCAGTTTCCACCTTCGCACCAATATCCCAACCTTTTATTCTCGTACAGATTTGACTTGCATTTTATTTATGATGATGTAGGTACAGTTGCCGCTTTGCGCTGTTGATATTTGTATGTCTCACTAATCCTAGTGTCTGTCCCCTACAGGTGCACATGATGACGGAAACGCTACAGAAGTTCATGCTGGAGGGTGAGAGTGCTGGATTGAGTGCGGCGGTGAAGCAAGTGAGGGTGGTGGCTGTAGCTCCTCCACCCACACCAGCCTCCACTCACTATCACACTGCATATCATACAGCACACTGCTGGTACTCTTGCTGGTCAGTATTGGGCTGTGTTGGAAAAACAAAAAAACATGAAGATTAGGTTTTAACAGCAGAAACTGCCACACATAGCTCTTGATTCTCATTAAGCTCCTGTGAATGAGTATTCACATCAGACACTGTATACTGTATTTCCATTTCTTCCACGTTCTTTTTCTCCTGCCCTCCTGCATTGTTTTCATCCCTTCCACCCTTCTGTTCTCTTCCCTCTTCCCTTGCACCATTCCCCTCCTCTCTCCTCTTCCTTCTTTCCTCGTCCCCTCCTCCCCCTTGCCAAATCCCAAGTGAGGTTTGGGGATGTAATTTTCATTTTGTTTTTCAATTTCCTGATGATTTTGTTCATCTCAGTCTCCTAATTGTTTTACTCAGCATAGGAGAGGCTTTCTGAATTGGAGGGATTGGATACTTTAATTAACCCCTTAAAAAATGAGAGGGCTTTCTTCATTGGAATCAAAATGGCCTGATATTATTAAGAAGTAGGTGATGGCTGTCTTGATGTAGTGTTGCCTACTACTTCCCTCACCTCTATCATTTTTTTTCTGTCAGCCCTCCTCTCTTCATATTTCTCCCATCTTTCTTGCCACTTTTTAGTACTCTTTCCTTTTCAGGTGGCTTTACATTGAGTGACAGGCTTAATGGTTTCCATTTACAATGCTGAGTGGTAACCATATAACCAACTATACATGTCAACAAGTGGGTTGGTGGAGGGTTAGTGCCTCTCCCCATAAAACAACTAACACAAAGTCAGACGGACACCCCTAAAAGGATTATGATGTTTTGGCTACAGATAGACAGATAGGTGGTACAGTATTAAGAATCTAAACAGGACATCACCCAGATTCAGAGAGCAGGAAGGTATTGTTCTTTCACCTTGATTGAGCTTACTTCAGGTTGCTTAGTCTTGGAAGAAAGACAGTGCGCTGGTCCTATATTCTGCCTGTAGCACTTGTTCATAATTAGCACCATATTCAAGTACTGTATTAAGCTATTGTTACAACTCATGATTGAAGATGGAAAGATATTATTATGCTAAGTGAGAAGAGAGGAAGAAATTACCAGGATGGAAGTGGTGGAAGCAATGAAGAAAGTTAAAATGGGGAAAGCCCCAGGAATTGATGGAGTGTGTGGTGAAATGCTGAAGCATGGGGGAGAGATAGTAATAGAATGGATGTGGAAGGTGTGCAGATTGGCTTGGGAGGAGGGTAGAGTCCCGGAGGATTGGAAGTCAGGTATAATTATTCCTCTGTACAAAGGAAAAGGGGAAAAAGCAGTGTGTGGTAATCATAGGGGCATTTGCCTTCTCAGTGTAATAGGAAAAATATATGGTAGGATACTTATTGACAGAGTTAGGGAAATTAC
>JAGKTI010040473.1:0-10398 GCA_018397915.1 Birgus latro
AGTAAGAGGAGGAGAGTTAATGAGACGAAAAGCCTTTGACTTCACCTTATTGAGAAGATTGTACGTGGGAAGCCTCCCCACACATGAGAGTTGTACTCTACACAATTTTGGATGGGTAAAGATGGTACGGAGTCGGCTTAACACACCTAATCTCTTGGACGTAGATTTTACAAGAGATGTAATATGATCTTTCCAATATAAATCCCGAGAGAATGAAACCCCAAGCTTGCTCAGGGATGATGCAGGACTGATCTGGATATTATTAACCATTAGTGGGTACTCCTTTGGATGATTTTGTCGGATTGATAGGTGTATAGTGTTACAGTGTGGTCATGTAGTAAGGATCAGCTTGGTGGTATATGGAGACCGAATGAGCGGTGAAATTATATTAAAAAAAAAAAGGAAAAGCACTCGCTGAATTATTGCATGAAAGCTTAGATGAACGAAAGAGGGAATACACAGAGAGTTAGAAATAGGTGAAGAGAAAGAAACAAGTCATTGATGGCTCCAGATCAAATGAATGTAAATATATTTCAAATCAGAAACTGTTTTGGTAAGAGATTTAAGAAAATAGGAATGAGTGAAGGAAAAAAAAAAGTGGAAATGCAAGGGATGAAAATATCAGAATGCTCACAAAAATACCATATGAAAAATATATGTATAGTTCATGGATATAATACTTTAAACAATTATTTAGTGGAAATAACGAGAACAGAAAAGTGGTATATATGACAGGGTTTGGCGGTGAATAAAAAAAAAATGAAGTGTTCTAAACTGTAACTGCAGAGGTGAAAAATGATGTGAGGAGTTAATCAAAGGGAAGGCAGTAGTTGGTGTATACATGTGATAAAATATTCTCCAGAGAATGCCAAGAACTGTTTATGGGGAAGTATGCCAGAAAGCTTGCATGAATGGAGTTGTACTGTTGGAGTGGAGAATATCTTTAATTGTTCTCTTTTACTGTGTCGTTGGGAAACTAGCTGAATATTGCAAAAAATGTTGAATAACTTTGCAGACTTGTAAGTTATACGGAAAAATAAGAGTTCAACGATTTTTTTTTTACTTTGTTCTTGTTCATTTCAGCCAATTTTATTCGGCCCTTCGTATAATAGAGAATGATGATGGTTGTATGTAACATCAGTACGATAAGTAATACTAAGGCTGAATAAAATCTTGTGCAGACAGTTGGAATAGACTGAAAAATAAATGGATTAATGATAGAGAATGTAAAGACTGTTGAAATGAAGTGAGTGATGAACAGGGTAGTTTCTGAGTTGCAGGAGTTATTTGGATCATATGTTTACAATATGGCAAGTCATGGAAAAAATGGAAAAAGCGTGTGAGAACCACTGAAAGATATGGTATTTATGGGTCTGGAAAATGCTTGTAGTTGGTTCAACAGGGAGGGAATATGAAATGAGTTACGTTTGTATATCATAGATGGAAACAACAGGCCGCTGCGCCGAGCTTTTGCAATGGTACTGAAGTACGTGTGTGTGTGTGTGGGGGGGGGGATGACTTACTGAGTGGGTTTGGGACAGTGTTGTTTTGAGACAAGGGTGTATGATGTCCCGAGTGACGTTCAATTTTAATATGTGTATAACAGTATGAGAAAGATTAAGCTTCATGAAACGGGAAGTAAAGCTGGTGGTGAAAGATGAGGGATAGATTACTTCAAACTGATGCATGCAAACAGATACAAAGTTTTCTGAATGTCTGTGAGCGGCAAGATTTTAAAGTAAATGTTCTTAGAAGTAAAATTATGGTTCTTGAGACAGAAGGAGACAGATGATGGCTCACAGTTGGTAACACTGGTCAACAAAATTTAGAAAGTGTTATGGCTTTTGTATATTTTGAGGTGATTCTAAGCAACATGAACCTGTAAATTTCGAAAATTATATTCAATTTTTACTTGCACGTCCAACTTTCGAGAACCGGTATACCATAGGAAAATCTGCTCGTACGTGGGAAAACCCGTTCCGAATCTTTTCTTAGAGATATATATACCTAATAATGGCACACATCAGCTTGTACTTGTGGCAGGTATAGCAGTTTCACAAAATATTTAGCAACAAAATCACAAAATATTTAGCAACTCAGAGTGAGTCAGCCACAGCCAAAAGTTGGGTAAAATTTTCCCATGAAGAAGAAGGTCACTTTTTTACACCAATGTATTTGTCAGCATTCCATTTCAGATTTTCCCTACTGTTACAAAAGTGCCTTGATCTGTGTTGGCATGCAGTGGAGCACCGTAACTCGCTGTCACGAATTTTCTACATCGTAAAATTATGTAAAGTAAATTGTGACATCGAGTGATTTTGCGGGAGGAACGAATTATTATGAAATGTACAATGTTTCGCTCGTTCACTCAAACCGTCTGTCCGCTCGCGTGCTTGTATTCGCATCAAGTTGTCAGAACTATCATCATTCTTTCGCGAGTGATTGTTTTTATGTGTGGGCGGTGCATTCCTCTGAGCGATAATTTCTGAATTATCGCTCCTGCTTTGGGCCGTTGGGTAAGGCCACACCCTTTCACACGCTCTTCACGCAAGGTACTCAAAATCAGAACTAGTCTGACTGTAGACACGGTGCGTTGCGGTACGCCTTGCAAAGGCTTGAGTAATTTCTTAGCGATTTCAGATCTCAGCTTGTATTGGCGTGTATCCTGATAGCTCCCACCTGTTGGTGATCGTCACAGCAGCTCGGTCTCATCTATACCGATTAGTATTTTCTTGTTTTCCTAGGCTTATGTTTTTGAGATATTTAGCTGTTTGTCTGAGTGTTTGAGTGAGTGCATTTCCCTTTCTTTTATTTGAATTGGAGTCATGTAACGTAAATTTATTTCCTTGTATTCAATAAATTTACAGTTCGTTTTTTGAACTTTGTTAAATGTAACAGTCGTGTTTAATTTTCCCACATATTTAATACAGTTTTGCTACTCCACGTTAGCACAACTCTTTGTATTAAATCACGACTGGTACTTAGGCCAGCTTTTGGCATTATTCCTTAAATCCGTTGTGCTAGCTAGGAGTTTGGCTCAGCCAAGATCCTGTTTATCTTTATTATTATCATTTTTGAATGTTAAAGGGGAGAAACTAACTTTCTCAGAGGCCAACGGTGCAATATTACAGCCTACTTGAGGTCTAGTCTCTGCTGTGTACCGTTGAGAAAGTGTATAAATTCTCGACTCTAGAGAATTGGCGAAGTAAGCCAGCATAAAATGAAATAGCTACTTGATTTCACGAGTCTATTCTCTCGTAGTAAATGACTCGATAGTCATTCTTGGCACACATAGCTATATATTGTATACTCGAATTATACAATATCACATTATCTTTTGAAATATCACATTTTCCTGTTAAAATACATAAAATTCCCCTGACACTCGCATCAGACACTGTCTGCAACATGTGTGGGCTCTTTACACTTTAAAGCCTGAAGAAACCAATTACAAGGAATGTTAAAGCTGCTTACAAACATTACTTCAAATGACCTATTGGTGATCAAGCCAAAAAGGGGGCAGTCAATAAACCATGCAAGCCCTATGTAAACCACATAAATGAATGGATGCGTGGTAAACGGCCATCGGTATGCCTTTCGCTGTACCAGTGGTTTAGCGCGAACCAAAGGATCACTGTATTGACTGCTACTTTTGACTCACGAACAGCAAAAGGTATTCAGTGAAAACCAGGTCCTTGATCAGCTATCCTAACGTACCTTCTGCTCTTAGGTCAGTACTTCATGGCCCTGAGTTTCCAGTTCCAAATCCTCCGTTAAGTACCACAAGTGAATCAGAATCTAATGAGGAGGATAGCTGCATGGATGCCGACTTTCAAGAAGACTTAGAGAGCAAGGAGCCACACCTCATCACTCAGGTAGAGGTACATGACATTGTAAGAGACCTTCACCTGCCCAAGGAGAAAAGTGAACTCCTTGGATCTCGACTCAAGGAATGGAACCTGCTACAAGATGGAGTTTGTACACCCCCCACCATCATAGACATGAAGAGCTCTCAATGTACTTGAAAATGGGAGACATGCTTTTTTACTGTTATAATGTTGTGCTGTTAATGCAACACCTTTGTAAGTCTCGTCTTTATCAAACAGGAGAATGATGTTTGTTCACAGATCCTAGGAAGAATACACTGAAGGCAGTCCTTCTCCTTGATGGAAAATGAGCTTCCTTCTGTTCCACTTCCGCAATCGCATGCAGTGAGTGAAAGTTATGAAACTATTAGCACTTTGTTAACTGCTATTGACTATCTATCTATCTATCAATCTATTGCCAGACGCCTCAAACCTGCACGGGGTGGCCACAAACAAATCGCCTCCATGTCGTTCTGTCCCCCGCCATTTCACTGCCTTGCTACCAGCTCACACCCCCCTCTCTCATATACCTCTCCACTCCATCCCTCCATCTCATCCTCGGCCTCGCGCTCCCTCTCCCCCCATCCACCTCACTCACAAACACTCTCCTTGTCAGTCTTTCACACTCTATCCTCTCCACATGCTCAAACGTGTTTCTCCTAACGCTTCCTATAACGTCCACATCCACATCACAACGCTCCTTCACTTCCTCATTTGTTAGTTTGTCTCTCCATGTGACTCCACATGCTCCTCTCAAATAACTCATTTCCACTGCTCTCACTCTTGACTTTAGTCCCTCCAAAAGGGTCCAAGCTTCACTTCCGTATGTTACAGCTGGTATTACAATACTGTCATGTAGCAACTTTTTCACTTCCATGCTCACTTCCCTGTTTCTTATCACTGCTTTCAAGGACCCAGCAACCTTCCTTCCCTGCTGCACCCTTTCAAGCACTTCATCCTCCAGACTTCCATCCTTACTCATCACACTACCCAAGTACTTAAATGCACTCACATTCTTCATATCCTCCCCATCCAATCTCACTGTACATTGACTGACTTCACTTTACTCTTCCCTACATCCACCTTTAAAATCCGTTTCTTACACACGCTCCCAGACTCATCTACCAAGCCTTGCAGCTCCCCTTCGACTTCACTCAACAACACAGCATCATCTGCAAACAACAGTAAAGGGAGTTTCCAAACACTGCTCTCTCTCACTAAAGGCCGCTCCAACATCCTCTACCCTCTTTCACAACCCCATCCATATACAGATTGAACAACCATGGAGACATGACACATCCTTGTTTCAATCCAACCTTCGAATGGAATAATTCACTCAGTTTGCCATCCACATGCACTGCGGCCTTAGCATCCTCATACTCGTACATACTCTTCACTACCTTCAGCAATTTCCCATCTATTCCATATATTCTTAATACTTTCCACAATCCTTGTCTATCCACCCTGTCATATGCTCTCTCCAAATCCATAAAGGCTGCATACAACTTCTTTCCTTTCTCTAGAAACTTTTCCACTAAAGATCTAAGAATGAATATCTGGTCTACACAACCTCTTCCCTGCCTAAAACCTCCCTGTTCTTCTCCAACTAAATCCTATGTTATTTCCCTAACTCTGTCAATATGTATCCTACGTATCTTACCATATTCTTTTCCTATTACACTAAGAAAGCAAATGCCCCTATGATTACCACACACTTCTTTTTCCCCTTTTCCTTTGTACAGGGGAATAATTATACCTGACTTCCAATCCTCTGGGACTCTACCTTCCTCCCAGGCCAATCTGCACACCTTCCACATGCATTCTATTGCTATCTCTCCCCTATGCTTCAGCATTTCACTACACACTTCATCAATTCCTGCGGTTTTCCCAATTTTAACTTACTTCATTGCTTCCAACACTTCCATCCTACTGCTTTCTTCCTCTCTTCTCACAACCCTCCTTCTCCCAGCCATTCCCCAGCCACTTATACTTGCATTACTTTCATTCTCTATGTTCAACAGTCTATTAAAATGTTCTCTCATCTGTTCACGTTTCCTCCCTTCTCCACTAGTAATCTACCATTTTTATCTTTCACATCCCAACTAACCTCGTTGGCACCCTGTCTAACTTTCTTTACCACTTTCCAGAACATTTCTTATATTCCCTCCACTTTACACTCAAATTCCTTCCAAATTCATCATCCATTTTCTTCTTTCTCTCACTAATCTTTTCTCCTCACTCCTCTTCTCTACATATAACTCTCTCTTCCGTCTCTCAACTTCTTCCACGCCACTGTTCCTCATCCACTCATTATATGCTTTCTTCTTTTGTGCCACAGCCTCTCTCACCTCTTCAGTTCACCATGCTGTTTTCTGAACCCCCTTTCTGTGGGGAGCTCAAGGTGATCTGCTTGCTCTAGAACTTTCAGCAAGGTTACACAAAGCACATGTGTTTTCTTTGCTCTGGAACAGCAGAGCAGATGCTAAGCATTACATACTAAAGGAATGGCCAGTGGGACGGAAAGATATGAATGGACGGTTCAGCTGTCTTCACAAACCTCTTGTTGACCCTGAGAAGCTATTCTTGCCTCCATTTCATTTGAAACGTTGTTTAATGAAAAACTTTGTGAAGGCTAAATATCAAGATGGTGCTGGCTTCCCCTACTTGCTAATGAAAATCCAAGACATTGTATCTGAGGCCACAGTAAAGACATGTGTTTTCAATGGTCCTCAAATTCGTCTTATACTCGGTGTCCAGTATTTTGTAAAGGGTCTGTCTCAGCTGGAGACGGCTGCTTGGGGGAGCTTTGTGGTTCTTACCAAGAATTACCAAGGAAATTTTCGAGCACCGAGTAATAAGGAACTTGTGGACAAAATGTTGAGAATTACCATGCACTCGGTGCTCGAATGTCACTCAAGATACATTTCTTCCATTCTCATTTGGACTTCTTTCCACTTAATCTTGACCATGTCAGTGATGAACATGCTGAAGCTTTCACTAGCAAATTGCCATAAAGGAGAGCCGATACCAAGCAGAGTAAATCTAGACATGATGGGCGACTGTTGTTGGACTTTACAGAGTGAAAGTTAATGCTCCTACAAATGCAAAAGCAAAGTTCAGAAGCACTTCCAATGTTCAAAGGTCTTGTAAGGATCTTATGGATATATCGGTCTGTGCTTAGTATGTGATATAAAGAAAAACTCTAAGTTTAATATTATTGTTTGTGACAATATATAGACTTACTGACACTTTTTTAACGAACTTGCACGCTTCAAGTTTTTTTTTTCCCCTCACAGTTGTGATGTACTACGTCAAGGTTACGTGATAGCCGAATTTTAGGGTCGGATTAGAAATCGGGAATACCAAATTAGTTAGAAACAGTTGAAAATAAGTCAGAACCATTTTGGATGTTGCCAGTGGATGATAAATGGACAATAAAGTGATGAATGCTTTTAAATGTTATACTTCTGTACGGGGATATAAAAGAGAGAAACTAGAAAGCGCTTAGAGAGCAAATACCTCCGCCAATGCCAATTCCATTAAAAAGGATAGGATCCGGATCCGCCCCCCAAATTAATAAATTCTTTCTTGGTCCATGGGCCACCTTTCCAAAAAATTTCATTGAAATTAATTGAGAAGTTTTAGAGATATTGTGCGGGATGATCCGGATACTGATCAGCGCCAAATTTTCACAATTTCGTCCTTGGCCCGTGGCCCACCCTTCCACAAAATTTCATCGAAATCCGTTCCTAACGTTTTTTTTTGTTAGTAATCCCGAATCTGGATCCGTGGATATAGGATCCGGATCAGCCCCAAACTTTAATCAATTCTTTCTTGGTCCATGGCGCAGCTTTCCACATTTCATTGAAATTCATTGAGAACTTTTGGATACATTGAGAGCTTTGTGCGGTATACTTCGGATCCGGATCTGGATCCATCCCAAAATTTTATCATTTATTCTCTGGCTCATGGACCACCTTTCCACAAAATTTCATTTAAATCCGTTCATAACTTTTTGAACAATCCTGCTAACTGTCAGGGGACTTTTGTTTTTCAAAAGGAAAATGTATAATTCAAAAGATAATGTGATATTGTATAATTCGAGTATACAATATATAGCTATGTGTGCTAAGAATGACTATCGAGTCATTTACTACGAGAGAATAGACTCGTGAAATCAAGTAGCGATTTCACTTTATGCTGGCTTACTTCGCCAATTCTCTAGAGTCGAGAATTTATACACTTTCTCATCGGTACACAGCAGAGACTAGACGCTCAAGTAGGCTGTAATATTGTACCGTTGGCCTCTGAGAAAGATAGTTTCTCCCCTTAACATTCATAAATGATAATAAACATAAACAGGATCTTGGCTGAGCCAAACTCCTAGCTAGCACAACGGATTTAAGGATTAATGCCAAAAGTTGGCCTAAGTACCAGTCGTGATTTAATACAAAGAGTTGTGCTAATGTGGAGTAGCAAAACTGTATTAAATAAGTGGGAAAATTAAACACGACTGTTACATTTAACAAAGCTCAAAACACGAACTGTAAATTTATTGAATACAAGGAAATAAATTTACGCTACATGACTCCAATTCAAATAAAAGAAAGGGAAATGCACTCACTCAAACACTCAGACAAACAGCTAAATATCTCAAAAACTTAAGCCTAGGAAAACAAGAAAATACTAATCGGTATAGATGAGACCGAGCTTCTGTGACAATCACCAAGGATTGGTGGGAGCTTTTGAGACACACGCCAACACAAGCTGAGATCTGAAATCGCTAAGAAAATAACTCGAGCCTTGCAAGGCGTACCGCACGAACTGTGTCTACAGACAGACTGAGCTCTGATTTTGAGTACACGGCATTAAAAGCGTGTGAAAGGGTGTGGCCGGCGTAACGGCCCAGAGCGGGACCAATAATTCAGAAATTATCACTCAGAAGAATGCACCGCCCGCACATAAAAACAATCACTCGCGAAAGAATGATGAAAGTTTCGACAACCCGATTTGAATATAAGTAAGCGAGCGGATGGTTTGAGAACGAGCGAAACATCTTACATTTCATAATAATTCGTTCCTCCCGCAAAATCACTTGATGTCACAATTTACTTTACATAATTTTACGTTGTAGAAAATTTGTGACATTACGCCCCTGAAAAAATTCAAATTTTACTCTAGTAAAATTTGACATTATACAGTATATATACAGTACATATATACCCTAGCTCAGTCACACAAGATTCACACTGTGGTGTGAGTACTATCCTGTTACAGGAGAAAAACATTGTCGCCTGTGAGCGTAAAAACCTCGTATTTACGTTAAGAGAAGCAAGCTTGATGGAAAAACTCCGAGACGACAGTGAAAAATCCTGTACTCAGGTCAAATTGAGCGAAAGTTTGCTACATTTACATTGACAACTAATTGTTATGTAGCGTGGTGTATGTGATACACGGTGTAGGTGTGACAGTTGTAGTGTAACTGTACCTTCGTGTAAAGCAATAATAATAATACACATTAATGCAATAATAAAGGCGACGAGGGCAGAGGAGAAGTGGCAGCGTGCAGCAGAGACAATCAATGGTCCTGGACATCTTCTTCACCCAACAACTGTACCTGTGGAATGAGTCAAGGTGGAATATTAATAGTCTCAATGAAAGAATTTGCACTAAATTACAATTTCATCCACCCAGCAATCAATCCATACATAACAGAAAGTACTCTTTGGCTGAAAGTCAGTTAACAGCAAGTTTCGTTCATATGTCGCCATTATTTCCTTAATACTTGCCCTTTTTAATCTATACTTACACCTAATAAAGGGCTCGTCGTCGGTGTCCTCGGTTGGGATCGCACCACGACTACCCGTTTGTCATCAGTGTCCTCGGTTGGGATCACCGTGACTGCACACTAATAGCTATACTTATCATTACAAAGGGCTCGTCGTCAATGTCCACGGTTGGGATCAACGCTACTACCCGTTTGTCATCGGTGTTCTCGGCTGGGATCACCGTGACTGGTCGCTTATAATTATACACTTACTATTACAAAGGGCTCGTCGTCAGTGACTGCCCGAATGTCATCGGTGTCCTCAGTTGGGATCGCCGTGACTACGCACTTATAACTAATAAAGGTAGTCGAAAATCCCTATGCAAACTTGGGCAGGTCGCATTTTAACACCCTGCGTGGGTGTGAACACTCATGTGGCTTCTGTGTAATATCCGGGAATCCTCAGGGAGGCCCACAGCTCGAGACACACCACAAGGTAATTCAAACACAGCCTCAGATTGCCTCTGCGGGGTCTCAAACTTCCCCCTTAACCTACCTTAATCTATGGTACATACAATATGTACAAGCCCTACGCTTACAACTAATAAGGGCTTGTCGTCGGTGTCCTCGGTTGGGATCGCTGCGACTGCTCATTTGTCCTCGGTGTCCTCGGTTGGGATCGCCGAGACTGCACATTCATCATCGGTGTCCTCGGTTGGGATCGCCGAGAGTGTGCACTTATGAGCTACGGTACATATGTATGTA
>JAGKTI010040475.1:0-10398 GCA_018397915.1 Birgus latro
GAAAGCACATACAGAAAATTAGCAGAGCCCCGAGATAACTTACTCGTATACAACAGGTGGATATACACTCCAGACACACATTCGCACACTTACAGTTGCGGACACTGATGTCAATACACTGTTTACGTGAATCATTATGAAACTCTTACGTAATATTTTGAAAGTCTGTGGGTTCCTAATTACACATCATTGGGTTTTGAAAATCGTTGTTCACTCTGCCTTTTGTTTCCTTTATGCAATGGGTCTATTTTATATCCGTAACTCTACAGGTCAACGAATGAAGCATCAGGATCGCTCAAGTTCTACGAAACAGAATCTGAGCGATATTTTTTTTTCGCTGTTCACGGTGTGTCTAGTACTTCTGAGTAACTAGAAACCAGGTTGATGCCATATTATTTTCTTTAAATGGATTGCATACTGTAATGGAATATACAGTTCTGGAAATATGCCATACTTGAGAATGGGCATGGTTCTTCCTTATCTGAATAAAATCATCTGGTTTTAGCGAGAATGAATGCTCATCTTTTTTTTTTTTTTTGAGTAATCCATAGTGAGTCTCGGATAATTTTCTTGTTGACGAGGTCACTAAGTGTGACCTCAGGGATAAAGGACTGAATAAGGAAGCTGGCAGAGATCGGGCAGCGTGAAGAGCCGCCATTAGGTGACCAAGGCCGACGCATGCAAGCATGTTGGAGTCTTTACAAAGCGAAAACGAAACGAAACGAAACTGTGCAGCTGCGAACTTTAGTTTTGGTCCACTGTAATGTAAACAGATATGAAAGTCTTGTATAATATTCCACATACCTTGTTGAATTCCGAAGATCGCTTCGTTGAATTTCGAGAAAAAAAAAAATATTATTCACTGCACTGTATTTTTTGTTACAAGGTGGACCAGTATCAGTGTCCGCAAAGGTACACAGCAATATTTCACTAGATAAGCACCCAGGGAAAAACTCACATAGGTTAGATCAGTCAGACAGATGCATGAAGTCCATTGCAGTCATACAGTTGAGAGACAGCCCATATGTTGGCATCTGCGGTCTGTAGTTCCACAACAGCTTCTCAAAGTCGTGGCAGAACGTAATGAGATATTTCCGACGAACGGTGATCAAAATGGCTGCAGTGTCGTTTCAATAGTTCGGTACTATAAAGACTAAGACACACAAATATGCCGACAAGAAGAAGGAAGGTGAATGTGTCAGAATTTTTCTTCCTTGAATCTTAAATCTATGATGGTTATCTGCCTCAACGACCTTAGTGTGGTCGATAGTCAAGGATCTATGTTTATCGAACACAAACGTATCGATTCCAGCATTTGCACATTTACCTGCATCGCTCTTGCTACAGGAACACTTTCCTTCTTCGTGTTTCCCCAGCAAGGGGAATGGTTAACTCAAGTGTTTAAAAACAGTTCTTTTAAGAAGAGGTGCGTTCCTGCATCGAACCTCACATACTGTTACAATTACGGATTTACATCAGTGGCTGACTGTTGCACAACTCCTATGAGTTGATGATGTATCTGTAAGAAGTCGATCCTATTCCACAACCAGTCCGACCAAATTCGTTCCGGATTTATTAGAGATTTATTAGAATACCGGTAGGTTAGGTTAGATTATATGAAGTTAGGTTGGGTTAGGTTAACTTAAAATGGGTTAAGTTAGATACATATTAGGTTTGGTTAGATTAAGATGAGTTAGGTGAGGTTAGACTGTCAGCTTAGGACTGAACAACTGGGAACGCATTGACTAGGGACGGATTGACCTTGAGGCTGGATCTACCTGAAAGCGATATATGGAATGATGTGTACTTTGACGTTAACAATAATTCTCTAGTTTTACACTTGGTTCCTAGACTGCTGTACAATACGCTGATGAGACTAAAGCACATTAATTGCTAAAACTCCAGCAGGTTCTGAACACCGTCATTCATAAGCCTTCACTCCTTGTCGTGGTCCTGATACAAGCCTCCTATACCACAAGCAGATCCTGGTGCTTTACAGGGTCCAAGTCCGGCCTTACTCATATAGTATTCAGCCGTGGTGTGGTCGCCTGCCGCTCACACATACTTAGACACGCCGAACAAGACCCCGAGGCGGCATCAACAAGCAGTGGTGGCAGCTCTTGACAAGGCTGCCTAAAAACTCCAACCACAAGGACACGCCTGCACACGCCTACCTTAAATAATCCTCTCTAATGACACTCTCCCTAAAGGCAACCCTACCTCATTTTGAGACACTGTCCCCAAAAACACGCCTCCTTAAGGACATCCTCATTAAAGACACCCCCTAAAATCATCCTGGCTAAAGATATCTCAACTTAAAGAAACGCCTACCAAAAGAAACCTTCCATAAAGACATGCCTACCTAAAGATCCCATTCTTTAAAGACATGTCTATCAAAAAAGAGACATCCTCACTAAAGACATCCTCTCTAAAGATACCCTCCCTAAAGATACGCCTACCTAAAGAAACCCTCACTAAGGCAACCTCCCTAAAGTCATGCATACCTATAGGCTCTTCCTAAAAACATACTTCCCTAAAGACACCCACACTACAAACAGCCTCCACTGAGACCGTATCCTCATTGGTAAGGGAGAGTCTCAAGCAAAATAATATTTCCCAGCGATGTGATTTTGCATACGAGTAGCTTGCTACACCTTATTTTTATTATATGTATGTATGTGTCAAAAAAATCGTCATTTGCTGTGTCAGTATCGTGGATGAGTGTATTCAAGTAACATATGCACAAATGAACTGGTACAGGAGAGGTGGTGGGAACCTCCTGGGCCAGGGCTGGAAAATATATGACCTGAGTGAAGCCAAGCGAGGTCAAAGAGGTACTTGAACTTGCCTTTCATCAAAATGATGTTTTTGGTAGAACAGATGGAAGAGGCTAGAAAAAAGGGGGACGAGGTGTTGAGTGAGGACTGATATTTGATATTACAATGCATTGTATTTTATCTGAATATTAATTGAGGCCACAAGGTTGAAAATTGCTTATATAGGAATATTACTAGCAATTATGCTGGTGCAAATTAAATAATTCTCATTTCTCGACCTGTGAGTTTCATGTTACCCATTTAAATGCATTCTTGCACATTTAATTCTTATCAGCTAAAGTTCTAATGTCGAAACGTAACGTGACATTAGAGTTATTTTAGAGATTCCAAGGCCTCGCTATAATCCGGAGGGGCATGTAACACCATTAAGTCAATGTGCAAAAGTAGCAGGGGTAACGAAGCGAGAGAGTGATATCAGCATCTTCTCCTTTACCCAATTTGATCTGTGAAAGCAGTAAAGAGCAGGCTTGGAAAGCCGACAAAGAAGCGTGACATAGGTCACTGACGATGAAAATAAATTCAGTGATATTACTTTTCTTGTCTCTAAGACGTTGACACTTCAATATTTTTACATCTCTGGTACACATACGCACATCTATACACTCTTTGACTAGTACGTGAAAAATACCCCGAAGTTGCTTACCAGTCGAGTACAAACTCAACCGACAAAACGTAACAAACGCTAGAAATAAACAGTATACCAACACATTATGTGCTTAAACAGCCAATAAATATAAACAACGGAAGTTTTATTGTTCTTAAGTGTGAGAGTACAAGAGTAAGGTGCTTAGTGGAGGACGTATGAGTCGCCTTGTTATTTAACTTCTGGAAATTCTGAAAAAGTATGATTTTAAATTCCATTAAAGCTCTGCTCCTTCCTTTGTGACTGACATTATTTACAGTGAGGCTGGACACTAGATACCTAAAGAATTTAAAAACATAATGGAAATACATTAGATTGCCATAAATTTTACTGAATTCACTGCAAACGTGTAGTGATCTTTCTTGTAGGCAACAGAGAAAAACCAACACACAGCTTCTGCAAATGTATGGCATAAGAACAGCAGTTCTTTTGAGTAAATAACCGGATGATGCAAGCAATAGCAACGATGACTTCAACAAAGCCAAACACTGCCAATGAAACGAATTCTTGCGTTCACATTACTGAAATATGCATGAACAACATAGCTTCTGCACTGTTATATTATGCGTCGTTTCATTAAGTATAGGATGAGCTACCACAGCCAGTCTGGAAGGCCGCAGTACGGTATGTCAGTCTCATTCTGCAGTGAAAAGCACAGTCAGTATGGAATAAAAATAATTCTATTTAAGTTCTTGAATCCGGGTGACGTCCATTTTTGTCTATTGTTACTGCAGTCAGAAAATTTATTCAACATGCCGTTTTTACTTATGCATCTCCGGCAGGGACGTCACTTCTCAGCTAGCAATGAAGTCAATTCTTAATTAGTGGTAACCACCACTACAGCCAATCAGCGCCTGTGACATGCTTTTTTTCTGTAATCAGTTTTTATATATATTTTTATATATATTTTACATATATCTGCTGAACGCAGAAGAAAATGGACTTTCTATTTCCTGTCATATCGTAGAGGGTTTCAAGACAATCATGTGCCCTGCTGGTTAAAGAAAATGGCTCTACTTTACCAGCAGAAGAACTCCAACTTGGAAGGACTAAGGCTAACCTACCTAAGACGGGTGCCTAAAGTACCAGTCCAGTACAAACGGTTTATAATAAATGTAACACCCTTTATATGGCAATATTAATATGAAAATACAGTACGTAAAACAAAGCCTCAGGCCAGGCGAGCTATATCGCCATCTACTGTGTTTTCCACAGCCTACAAATATATATTTCTCTCCAGATCCTCATTATCGTATGAGGAATAGGACGTTTCAGCGCTCATATAACATCAAACGAAAACTGAGAAAAAAATCAGACAAATTTTTGAAACGCCGAAAAACGAAAGCGCCTTTATACCATGTTGTCGAGATAGACTTACTTTGTAATTTCTACTTCAAAAGTGTATTCCAGCTTTCATCGGCGTATCCTGGGAATCGCGCAGCACTGAATTGCGTCTTCTCTGTTGTGGTTTAGTTAGGCTCACGGAAATTGATAATTGATATCTTCAGAATGATTATATGTAAGCACACCAAAACCACTCTGGCTTATTACAGTGAGAAACAGAATACTCACTCTCTTAACGCAGAAGAGCCAGGTGTTAGCTAGAATTTCACTGATTACTTACAAAGAACGTTGTAGATGTAGCTGAATATAATGGGCTCATTAAAGCGAATATAAACCCTGACCACCTATGCCCATGTCATTCTATAATTTCACCCCCGTTCCCATCATAGTACTGTAAGCATGGATTACAGGTAGTGACGTTATATATGTTTAACTTAATCACCAAGTTTTCAGACCTTAGCAGCATTAACAGATAAAGGGGTCGTCCTGGTCTGACCACTAAAAAAATTGCTCTAACTCAGTAGACAAGCGACATAAACAAATACACTGGTGTCACATCGACCTCGTTTACACTCCCTGTGGTATTTACAAGTGAAAGCATTTTCACAACAGTAAACTTGTATACTAGACAACGTCAGAGTCTCAACTGGTGATCATCTTGGCTAAAAATATGCCCATGAACCAGTTACTTACGTATGAAAGTTTGGTCATACTAACTCTAAGAAACAAAAATCATTAACTTATTGACATTACGATGGCATCTTTTTTATTACTCGTGAAGTCGCCATCCTGTACTGGATGGTTCAGTTTAGGGGCATACATCTCGTAGTGTCAGGATGAAACAGCATAACTCACACTGTGAAGAGACAGACAAAAAAATAAGAACACCAATACCCCACTGGACCACCAATACCCCACTGGATCTAGGCTTCTCGAGAAGTAGTCTCTCTCTGGGAGAATTATACATTTTACCTTACTAAAACCATGTCTATTGAGAAAATGCAGTAACATCAGCACGCAGGTATAATTCTTTCATTTATTTTTACTTGCATTCTAATAACATAGACACACACAGGCCTCATCATATAAATACCAGTGTCCAAAATTTACAAAGCAGCAAGCCCTCTGAATCATTCCCAGATACTGGTATTATATTTATCGTGAAAATGTCACAGTTTTAGTATGTGGGTATGATTCTTACATTTAGTCTTTATCGCAGCCTTTAACCACACGAGACAAATAGACACCATAGTGCCAGATGCCCAAGTGGACCCAGGTATCTCAAGAAGCAACAGTCTCACCGGGTATTGGTAACATGGAAGACTCATCAATGCAGTGTCGAGGCCCTCCCTGGCGACTTTAATAATCCTGCAGGCACGTCTGATCTCTCTCCTGCTGTGGCTTTGTCCTTGTGTCTGGAGAGGGCTGAGGAAGGGGAAGGAGGGGAAGGGAGGGAGGCTGGGGTCTGTTTTCTTGCCTTTGTGTTCTTACAGTGTGTTGTTCTGAGTTCAAAGTGCTACTGTTGTTGGTTGGGTGCGGATTTTTTTTCTCTCGTGTATTATTATTATTATTATTATTATTATTATTATTATTATTATTATTATTATTATTATTATTATTATCATCATCATTATTACTGGTGGGGTGTTAGGAGGCAGGAGTCTGTTTTTTCCATTCTGAGTTCCTACTATGTTTTATTATGAGTTCAAAATGTTTTTGTTTAGTGTGCGCTGCAGGTATTTTTTTTATCTCCCGTTTATAATAATAATAATTATTATTATTATATGAGAGAGGGGGGTGTGAGTTGGGAGCGTGGTAGTGAAATGGCAGGGGACAGAGTGACATGGAGGCGATTTGTTTGTGGCCACCCCGTTCGGGATTGAGGCGTCTGGCAATAGATAGATAGATAGATAGATAGATAGATTATTATTATTATTATTATTATTATTATTGTTATTATTATTATTATTATCGTTATTATATCCTCCGCCAAGGAAGTTATGTTTTCACCCCTGTCCGTTTGTTTGTTGGTTGGTTGGCTTGTGAGCACGATTACACAAAACTACTGGACGGATTTCCACGAAACTTGGTAGAGGAATGGGGCCTAGGCCCAGAATAGACTCCATTAAATTTTGGTGAGGATCCGGATAAAGGTGCGGATCCAGGATTTTTTTTTTTCACTTTAACATTGCGAGATAGGGCGTTTTTCGACATTTTCTTAAATTTTTCAGTGAGTATTGCATGGATTTTGATGAAAAACATCAGGCATATTTAGGATGTTGGTATGTACGAATGTATACAGTCTGGCGCGGATCCATATAAAATTCCGGATCTAGCGGATTTAAATATGCTTTTATAGGGGGGTAGTCTTTTTCCAGATACATGTTGGGCCTTGGCGGAGGTATGCGCTCTACTGAGTGCCATTCTGGTTATTGTTGTTATAATTTACATGCATCCATACCTGAAAGTGTAGAACATATATGGGGGGATACTGCAGCAAGCAGGACAACCATGAGATGAAATAAAACTGCAAATCTTCCTCTATTCTTTTGCTTTCCGTACAGGTGTTGTGTGAAAAAATTCGAAATGTAAGATTACTCATGGGACAGACTGTGTTTTTATTGGTCCATGAAACTGCATAAGTTAAAACTCATCATGCACTAGTTAAAGAAACACTGCAGATATTGCTCAAAATCAGACACAATATAGTCACTAAGAACAAAATGATAAACTATCTGTACAGCGAGATGCAGACATGAGTATTGCATTAGTCATCTTAAACTTCTCGTCTCTCGGCTATAAGTACCATTATGCAGAGCCACTATTAGAACGAAATGCAGATTCGTGGCTTGCATTAGGTATCGTAGTTTCTCGACTCTTGGCTGTGAGCATTATGATATTACCTGCATTGTACTATCGGCAACAGAAGTCCTGTCGCACGTCCTACTTTTCTTTCCAAGAAGTGAAATTTAGTCTCTTGAATCCGAAGCAAACCACACTGATGTGGAGACAAATAAGACATCAGTGTCGAGCACTGGAGATTCACCGGACTGATTTACAAAGTCCATCGAGAAAGAAGCAAAACAGACCACAGAGCATGTGTTGCTATAATTTCTTCATCATAGGGGAGTGAATATGAGAGAGAGTTACACAGTTGCTCCGTTACTTATTTTAAGTTTCTCCTCTCTTGATTCTGTGCACGTAAGTATTCCTTCATTTTTCGGTTCAGGGTCTAGTAAATACTGGAGATGCAAATCCAGTTATTGCATTAGGCATTGTGAGTTTCGTCTTTTTAACTTCAAGCACCATTATATTGTATTTTTCACCACATGGTGGAATGGACGTAAGTATGAGAAAAGCACCCATTTATCCCAACAAACAAGATAAATTTCTTCGTTCTTGTCTGTCTGCATCATTATATTGCTTTGTTACCCTCATCGTGTCGTAGTGAGTATTAGCAAGAAATGATGACCCAAATATTGCATAGGATATCGTTAGTTGTTCTCTCGGCTATGAGCACCATTACTTCATTATATTTTAGCCTTCAGATTACCACTGACCTTTATTTACCCGCCTCCTAAATCACAGTGCAGTAAAACAGAATGAGGGACATACAACTTTCACTTTCTAGATTGGTTGCACATTCAGATTAGACATTTCGGCTACTGACTGAAACTTTTATTCACCCTAGAGAACCTCATCGTAGTTAAATGGCTGATTATAAGCGTCTCGTATACAGTATTTCATAACCAGTTCTTACCCTAACTGTTTTCAGGATATAGATAGATAGATAGACAGATAGATATAGATAGACAGACAGATAGATATGTAGATAGATGGTGGTCAATCATCATCATCATCATTCAACCTTTGTTACTTCACGAACATTTACCATAGGTATCCATATTCAGGAAGAGACGGTGAACGGTGGGTAACAGCCTTCACTTGCACGAAGCAGACCTTTTCGGACTCATAATGGGGCTGACAGTACGCACACACACACACACACACGCACACACACACACACACACACACGCACACACACACACACACAGGAAGCTCTCTATCAGCGGAGATGAGAAACTACCCACGCCATAGACATGAGCCACACAGGTAGGCCAGGGCAACAACTTGAGAGACTGTCGCAGGGCTGGACCACACCTCCTCCGGCTAACTTCAGGAGCGAGGCATAAGTTTGCCAGGGAGATAAGTAGGAGAGAAGAAGCAGGAGAGTGTGGAGGGAGGGAGGGAGGGATGGAGGAGATAGACAGTGAGTGAGGATGAGAGAGGAAGGGAAGGAAGGAGGGACAAAAGAGACACTGGGTAATGAGGGGCCATGGAGGGAGATGAAGGGTGTTAACAATGAAGGAGGAAGAGGAAAAGGGATGAGATGGTGGTCGGGAGAAGTGGGAGAGTGTGAAAGGAAGGAGAGGGGGAGGAAAGGGAGAATGGGGAAGGAAAGGCGCAGGAAAGTGTTGGATAGAGGAAGCTGACAAGAGGTGAGATGATCGTAAGAAGTGGGGAAGTGTAAAGAGCGGGAGGGACCGAGGAAGGGGAGAATGGGAAAAGAAGGAATGAGAGAGAAAGGGTGTTCCAGCCGTGAGACTGATTCCAACCGTGAGATTAGTTCTGACTGTGAGAACAGTTCGTCCTCTGATATTAGTTCCAGCGGTGAGATTAGCTCCAGCCTTGTGATTAGTTCCGACCGCGAGATTAGTTCCTGCCGTGAGAGTAGTTCCAGCAGTGATATTAGCTCCTACCGTAACATTAGTTCCGACCGTGAGATTAGTTCCGGCTATGAGATTAGTTTCGACAGTGAGATTAATTCCTTCTGTGAAAATAGTTCGAGCCTTGAAAATAGTTTCGGCTGAGAACTAGTTTTGGCCGTAAGATTAGTTCTGACCGTGACATTAGTTCCGGCTGTGATTCTGAGATGACTTCCAGTGGTAAGACTTGTTCCTTGGAGTAGATCTTTCTGTAAGATTAATTCTGACAGTGAGATTAGTTCCGTCCGTGAGATTCCTTCCAGCCGAGAGAGTAGTTCCAACTGTGAGATTAGTTCCAACCATGGGATAAATTCCGGTCTTGAGACTCATTCCGATCGTGATATTAGTTCCAGTTGTGAGATTTGTTTCGACCGTGAGATTAGTCTGGATCGTGAAATTTGTTCCAAGCGTGAGAGTAGTTCTAGCCTTGAAACTAGTTCCGACTGTGAGATTAGTTGTGTCCATGTGAGATTAATTCCAATCGTGAGATGTGTTCCAACCATGAGATGAATTCTGGTAGCGAGATCAGTTACGACCCTGAGATTGGTTCTGACCGTTGGATTCGTCTTGACCATAAGGATAATTCAGACCGTAAGATTAGTTCCGAAAATGATATCAGTTCCTGCGTGAGAATAATTCTGGCCATGAGATTAGTTTTGATAGTGAGATTAGTTCCGAACGTGGGAGTATTTCCGAGACTGATTCGAGCCCTGTGATTAGTTCCGACCGTGACGCCAGTATAGACCTTTACACTAATTCAGACCCTGAGGTTAGTTCCGCATTTACTGACCGTTTTTCCGAATCAGCG
>JAGKTI010040476.1:0-10398 GCA_018397915.1 Birgus latro
CTTCTCTCTCTCTCTCTGACGATTTTATTTAACTGAGAGGGAACACAGGTGCCAGGCATGTTAATCTCAGGCTAATCTTAAACTGGACTCAGTGGAATGCAGGCAGAATCTGACCTTTTTTTCAGTGAAACATTCTCCTTTCGAAACGCAGGCATGGAGGTGGAGGAGGTTTTCATAACCGGGATGCTGCTCCGATATATCGGTGTCCCTCAGCTCGAGGATGACATAGTAAATCATGTCGCACTACCATTGTAAGTCTTAAGTCATCTAGGGAAATACTATTCGAAATGAAGCTTTCATTTTCTTCCATTCCTACAAGGTGTATCCACTAAAGCCGAAACAGAATGTCTGTTGACAGAAAATTGTATCAGCACAGTGAAGGTATTTACACTCCAATTTATATAATTTATTTTACGACCTCGAGAGCCAATTGGGGAAAGGCAAGTGCAGGTACCGTCATGGAATCAAATCACTTTCCATTTTTGTCCGAAAGTATTAAAAACTGGCGAAACATAACCAAGCTGGACCAGGGCGTGGCTCCGGTGGGTCGACTTTTCCGCGATGAGTTCACCCAACTATTTAAAAACATTTAACCCCTGAACTACAGAATTTTTTCTAACGTAGGAAAGTTTTTTTTTTTTTTTTGAGGGGCTGGGTATAGCCTCCATTAAATCCTTTCCTAATACAATTCTACCCAGCTTAATATTTTAATTCTGTTGCCTGTTACAAAGTTTTTCCTAGAGTAGGCAGGATTTTTTTGTACTCTGACTTATGGTGGATAAAAACATTAAACAAATATAACAGACAACAAAAAAGATACGAGAAAATATAGAAGACAATAAAAAGAGAGGAGAAAAGGAGCAGTATGAACCAAAAGGTGAAAATAGACGGCAAAGCTAACTACCCAGATGAGAAGAGATAGGAAAAGGCAAAACGGAAGGAAGGAAGAAAAGGAAAGGATGTAGGAAACAAGAACACAAAATAAAATTAAAAAGGGAAAAGAAATAAACGGAAGATGTGTAAGACAAAAGAAGGAATAAGAAAACAAAAGTAACAATAAGACCAACGTAAAACTGGAAAGGAAAAAGGATAAGATAAACGGAAAGAAAATCGAAGAAAGCAAGAGAAGAATGGAGCAGGGATAAATATATGAAATAATAGTCACTGCAGCATTCTGTACCATGTCTAGACTCTACAGGTTCTATGTGTTCCTCCGAGTGCGTGGTAAGGAGCGTACAGGCATAATCAATAACGGATCGGACATATACAATATAAAATGTCGTTAGTATCTTAACATTGGCTTCATGTGTATTGGCAGCAAGAGCTCTCACTGGTGCTGGTTGAGATTTACAGACGTTCTTGAGTCTCAGTGAGATCACCAGTATTCACCCACAGGTATTTCTATTTCTGTGCATTTTCTAGCTGCTTTTGACACACTTTGGTCCATGTTCACCAAACTTCCCAACCACCATTGTCTTTTTAGCCGAGATGATAAGGCTTGGCGGGGAAAGGTCTTGAGAGAATGTGGGGGAGGTGAGGTGGGGCGTCAAAAGTGAAAACGTGTAAAGGTTTTATACATACTTTCACTGATCCTTTAATGCAATGGGTATTCTCCTAGCTGAATAAAAAAAAAGTTTTAGAGTAAAAAGGGTAAACAAAACAATACGGCATCTGATTCAAGGAATTGCAGATGACTGGAGAACGGGTCTGTAAAAGGTTTGGTGGGAGTCAGGAGGTTGGGCTGGTGTGAGATGAATTCTGAGTGGCGTCTTTTGATGCCACTCATTTCTGGGTGGCGTTTGGGTCAAAGCCACTGAATGATGATGAGATTTTGGGAAGGAGTGAGAGAAGGCAGTGGAAATGTGACTGAGGACAGGAGGAAATACGAGACGAGACTGGAGGAAAGGGTGAAATGCATTAGAGGAAGAGGACTTGAAATGCAACAAGAAGGACTAAATAAAATTTTAGCGGGGAGAACAAATTTTAAAGAAGTATAGAGAGAGGAAAGAAGGGCACAAGTTAAGAGTGAAAGAAGTGAAAATGAGAGAAGCATGTGGAGATACATGGAGTGACCGACAGACAAATGAGGAAGTAAAGGACTTTTGTAGTGGTGATGTGTGTATAGTGGTGATGTGTGTATTAGTGACAGTATTAAGATAAATACTTTGGGATGGTCCGGCCATTTGAAAGGATGGAGAGTGAGAGCCTGACTAGATAGAAAACTGTATGTGAGTGAGGTGGAGGCGGAGAGAAGGAAGGGGAGACCAAGGATGCGATGGAGGGGTGGAGGTGAGAGAAATATGAGAGTTGGGGTGGGTGTTGGAGGGAGGACAGCCAAATAGCACACGACAGAGCGACATGGAAGCAATATGTCTGTTGTCTCCTCATATGGGATTAAGGAGTGTGACATTAAATAGGCAGATGGAGAGTCATGCGTGTAGCAACCTGAGCGATATTAGGTACAGATCCTCTCATTGCCTGGATAACTTTGGTATTCTGCTATCACAAGCCAGTTTTGCTTAGCTGAGTGAGTCTCACACACACCCACACCCCCCCACTCACCCCCCCTCCCACCCCCCACCCCCCCACACACAAACACACACACACACGCACACACACACGTCTTCATGGCAAGATTTTTTTACAAGCATATACGAGTAATTATCACGAAGCAAGGCAGCTGCTGTGACCCAACACCCACACCCCCGACCAGACTTAATTACATAATGAACGAAAAATGACGACTCGATAACAGACTTGCTGCCAATTGAATGTGTGTGTGTGTGTGTGTGTGTGTGTGTGTGTGTGTGTGTGTGTGCATGGAAGAATGAATCAGAGGCCAGGAGCCTGTAAAACTGCTCCCTTCAAGAAAAAAGAAAAGAAAAACAACCAAATTCAAGATCCGTTCATTTCATTTCGAGATACCTGGGTTTACTGCGTTTGAAAAACAAGAGGCCATAGGCAGTAGGAAATACAGGCAGAGGAAGACAGTTCCACAGCTGACCTGTTGCATACATGAAAGACTGGGATAAACGATCAGTTTTTGCATTCTGTAGTTGGACATAAAAGGGATGAGTTTGTTGCTGGACGGGTGCGATGCCCCCGCCATAGTGATGGAGGGATGGAAGCAGACGGTTCAGAGGTGCAGCGACCAGTGAAGTAGCGACAGAAAAGAGATAAGAATGCAACAGTGCGGCCGAGAGACAGAGGTTGAAGGGAGCCAGTAAGAGGAGGAGAATTGATGAGACGAAAAGCCTTTGACACTACCTTGTTGAGAAAATCTGTATGCGTGAGCCTCCTCACACGTGAGAGTTGTACTGTACACTGGGGCGATAAAAAAAAAAATGTATAAAGTCAACCCTTGTGTGGAGATATAGAAGGCACGGAGTCGGTTTGGAAGCAGATTTTACAAGAGAGATAACATGATCTTTCCAAGATAAATCTCAAGAGAATGAAACCTCAAGTATGTTTAAAGGTTATGTAGGATTGGGTTGGATACTGTAAAAAAAAATATAAAGGTTTCTCCTGCAGAAGAATTTGGCGGGTTGAAAGATGAAAGAACTGAGCTTTTGAAACATTAAAAACTACAAGATTGCTTTTACCCCACTCAGAGATATGTGCCAAGTCTGACATTTGATGTGCCGTAACGTTATCCCTTGTTTGTTGAAGTAACTGCTGAGATGGACGCTGTGGAAGGCAAATGGAACGGTGAAGATTGGAGTCATCAGTTTGCACCAGGAATAAACTGAATTTGGATTTCTGTCCCACCAGTCTCTTTGATAAAGTCTGATTTTCCGGTTTCCCTTGTTCCTTCGGTTATGTCATTGGGTACCTGGGTGTTAGTATGATTGTTCTGTGTATTGCAGGGAACGACTAATACTTGGCAAAAAATTGACTGCTTTGTTTAATGACCCTCGAGTGATTGATAGACAATGAAGCTTTATGCCTTCAGTAGAAGAAGATGATACTGTATATTACTACATGCTTCACATGTTATTCCATCCCCCTTCAACAGCTCAGTTTTAGGTATCTCCACCATTTTCCGTGTCCCCTACGTCCATAACTTCTTCATGACAATCTTTATTCCTGGTGGATTTACTTAAATAAATTTTCACTGAACTCAATCCTACAATACACATATTCACAAGGCATATTTTCCTACCCCAGGCCCACCGTCCAGCAACATCCACTCCCATCCTCCTCATTCTTTTGCTAGGCATGTCCATTTTTATTTCTCACCCTACAGCGTGTGCGAGGAGTGGGGCAAACTGTAAACTTTTTCCAGGGTAGAGATGGATGAAAGAGGTCTGAAGATAAACCATTGCCCAGAAATGGAGAACGTCCCGTCACAATAAACGATTTCAGAGGTAACTGGTATTGTTACAGACGTCTTTTCAGGACAACTCTATTATCAGAGTTTGCTGTGAGGCTCTAGGTTTCGTGAAAGTAATAAGCTGTGGAGTGGGGATGGACAGCTTTGGTATCCTTCCTTGTGAAGTTTCTTGGCGCGACGTATGTCAAGCAGTACTTACTTAAGTGTGACACGGGCTTCCCTTTCGTACGGGATGCAATGTATAAGTGACTGAATATCTCTGGCCGTGATTCTTTCAAGCCTATCATCCTATCATATTACTCTAGTTTCTTTGGTGCAGCGCCTGTCTGGTGTTGCTGTCGGGTGGACAAGGACAGACCCAGGCAGTTATTAGCAAAGTTTACGTTGCTTTTCGTCCTCCCCACACGTGAGACCCTAGGGCAGGGTGAGGAGTAGCAACATCCAGACAGCCCACATTTGCCCAATCCAATGGGTCACGCTTCCATTCACTCATCATTCAAGCCCCCAGAATCCTGGCTCTATCGGATAAGCCAAAAACATTCATCACGTTTTGTAGCTTCACATCGGCTAAACGTATCCTACAGAGTCAGTCCGGACGCTGCCACGTTAAAAAGGGGTGCCAGATCACTGATCATGCATTAATCCTCGCAACATTTATCTAGCCAGCTCGATCTCTTGTCAGTTCCCTAGCCTCACCGACTTCCAAACCTCTCTTCCTCACACACTCATCCACCATATCTCTCCACCTTCTCCTCGGCCTACCTCGCCTCTTCCCTCCTTCAGATTCGCTCAGATATACCTTTTTCACCACTCTATTGTTATTCATTCTCTCCACGTGACCATACCATCTTAGTACACTCTCTTCGATTCTGGTCTCCACTGACTTCCTCACTCCACATCTTTCACGAATCACATTATTTCGTATTCTGTCCACTCTCTGTACTCCACATACATTCCTCAGCAGTCCCATCACTGCTCTTACTTTTGACTTTTCATTTTCATGCCACACCTTAGTCTCACATCCATATGTTAGAGTTGGCACTACCATTCCTTCACGTAAGCCTTGTGCAGTTGCAACACGCAAGCCTCTGTTTCTTATCAAGGCCTTCATTGCACCAGCTACGTTTCTTCCTTGTGTCACTCTACTTTCAGCTTCGTTTGCACATTCTCTTCTCTTTTCTATCAGTGTACCCAGGTATTTGAACTCTCTCACCAATTCCAATCTCTCTCTATTCAGTGTAACATCGCACTGCAGGCACCTTCTCTCTCAGTAACCAACACTTTACTCTTTTCTACATTTACTTTCAATGCACGATGCTCACAGACATCAGCAAAACTCTGCACTAGCCTACGAAGTTCTTGTTTAGTATTTGCAAGCAGTACTTCATCATAGGCATACAACAAATTTGAGATATTCCATCCATCGCCATTCATTTTCCAACGCCATTCCTCTCTCGTGTTTTTACTTCTCTTATCATCCCATCCAGTATCACTGCTATGATCTATCAGAGTGCTAGCCTGTCTATTTGTCTCTATCATTTCTGAACTCTTCCATAATACTCTCATGATTGATAACTGTGCTTTCCATTTCATAATCCTCCTTCTGAGTGTACCAGCCTCAGCTAAAAGCCCATCTGTTGTTGTGTCTTTCCTGTTAACTTCCTTTACTAATTTTTCATTTTCCACCTTCTGCATGTGCAACTGCTTTTTAATTTCATCCATTTCACTCTGAAATGCCTTCTCTAATCTGTGCACTCGTTCTGCCAACTTATTGTACGTCTCCATTTCCATCAGTTCTGCGTAGAAATCATCATCCTGTTTTCTACCCTTATCCATTTTCTTAACTCCTTTCATATTTACTTCACTAAACATGGTGCACGTCTTGCGGTGCTATGAGAAGACTCTACTCACAGTTTGCATTCCTGTACACTGTGCACAGAACACTAAACAGTTGATTTGCTTGTTCGGTGCATCTGCACTATTTGTTGTATTTTGTTTTTGGAACAAAACGTTTACTTAAACTTTCTCTTTCATATTAGAACAATATTTAGTTGAACCTAGTACAGCTTGACTCATATAAAGAAGCGTTTTAGGTATGGGCCATTTGGGGCCGATCTGGCCTGGTAGAGCGGAGCTGCACATCTCTCCTCTCTTGTGTCCCTCAAGTGTGTGTGTGTATGTGTGTGTGTGTGTGTGTGTGTGTGTGTGTGTGTGTGTGTGTGCGCATTTTTGGGCACATTGACACATCTTTTGAGCAAAATAAATGTTTCAGTTGGGCGCCATAATAAGCTTTATTTGGACGCTGGCTTTAGCCCTTCATACGCCAGGTGATAAAACGTAACCCAAAATGCCATGTGGGGATTTTGAAATACCCCAACTTAATTTCTGGATTTCTAAAATATGCAAACAGTTTCAAACGTTAAATTTTGTACATATATTCCCTAGGACACGACACGAGTAATCAATCCACCATATGTCCCTTTTGTGTAACACCATAGAAAAAAAAATATTATGAAAATGAAGTAAAAAATTGGGATGACTATGTTCAGAACAAGACTGACATTTATAGTCAGAAAATCCCTGAATGATTTACAAATCATGTAAAGAAATATAAACAAGATTGAAATATTTATAATCAGAAATTACCTGAATGATTTTAGCATCGGATATATCACTGCAGGTGTCATTATCAGCATCAGAAATGGGAGGATCTTTTACGATTCTCCCCTGCTGACTGTAGAAAATCTCAACATTCAGTAACATTGTCAATAATACTTGGAAAAACAAAATTACACAGAATGTGAGGTGGTGTCCCAGATGATCCCCAGTGACGTTTGCACCCTCCTAATTCTTGAACTATAAGAGTCTCTCCATTCAAATGTCCTGTGCTTATACACTGGCCAAAGACAGTCATGGTTCGCCAGATCCCTAAAACAGTAAATGGCTGAATGGCATCTTTTAAAAACTGTGTTGGAGTCAATCTGACCCCACATGACGTACGAAGGGTTAGGGCAACTCTGTAACATTAGTCATATGGGCGAAAATGACTAACCGTAAGCAGTTTAATAAATTGTTTACGGTTAGTAGTTCCGAGTCAGTCCAACTACTCAAATACGATAAGGCACTCGGGGATAGTGGAACATAACTATCATTGATTTTAGGTAAACTGTGGTGAAATGTTAAATATCTGTATAAAATATCTAAATATCCATGAACCTAAGTTGGTATTTACACTTTTTACTTGTATACTGCTTATTTACAGATCAGTCACGGGTTGTAAATTGCACATTTCTGACCACAGTTGGTCGATTCTACGGTTTGCAGACCGAAAACATTTATAATATGTTGCTGAGTCATGCAGCGAAATATAAAATATTTTAAAACATGAGCTGTTTTGTAAACTCTTTATTTAAACAATTTATTTACATGTCCAATGTTGGCTAAAATTAGCAGTCAAATGCTTGAAAATACTTCGGCCTGGCAATTACTGCCACACGTGTGGAACTGTTCAATTAAAAAGTCCATCTTTTGTCAGTCTTCTCGTCCAACAGGTGTAGGAGCATTTAGTCCCCTTGTGCCTTTGTTTTTTTTATGTTTTATTACATTTATTACACCATGTTCAAAGTCAGTCTGAATACAGACAGGCCTTAGACCTAGACTTCTATCAGTACAGATCTGAATCATATGATTCCATATTTCACTATAGGTTTTGTGTTTTTGTCAGCAGTATGGCATATAGTAAGGGTATGTAGTTTCTGTGTTTGCAACCATGAATAGCATATAGTTAGCAAAAGTAATCTGGGCAACATTTGAAAGTTCTGTGAACCTTCCATGTTACTGCAGACATTCATAACAACTGTAAGCATAATTATTCCAAAGGTGAATGTAGGGAAAAGTAGAGTTATGGTCTTCGAGAAAAGTGAAGTCACTGAATGTACAGTGAGGCTGGATGAGGAGGAAATGGAAAATGTGAATGTGTTTAAGTACTTGGGTTGTGTGATGAGTAAGGATGGAAATTTTGAGGGTGAAGTGCGTTAAATGGTATAAAAGGGAAGAAAGGTTACTGGTTCTTTGAAAGCAGTGATAAGGAGCAGGGAAGTGAGCATGGAAGGAAAAAAGTCACTACATGACCGTATTGTGTTACCAACTCTAATGTATGGAGGTGAAACTTGGACCTTGTTGGAAGGACACAAGTCAAGAGTGAGAGCAGTGGAATTGAGTTATTTGAAAGGAGGATGTGGAGTTATATGGACAGACAGATTGACACATGAGGAAGTGAAGGAGCGCTGTGGTGTGGATGTAGATGTGTTAGAAAGCTTTAGGGGAAATGCACTGAGGCGGTTTGTCCATGTGGAGGGGATGGATAACGAGGGACTAACAAGGAAAGGGACTAACGAGGGATTCCAGGAGAGCCGGAGACTGCACAGGGAATCTGAACGGCCAAGGTTATGTGTCCTGGCATGGACCCATTGCTGATAGAAAATAATACAAATCTCCCCAGTGGGGTCAAGGTCACGGTAAAGAACCAGTAGGTGGAGACTAGTAACTCTCCATATGACAGATATAGAGTTCTAGTTATTATTAGTGTCCACCTATTACATAGGTGTAGACTGTTCTTTTCGCTGGTATTATCATTATTATTCCTGCCTCAGAGCCTCGCAATGACTCCAGGAGAACCAGAGATTGTGTGAGGAATCTGAAGGGCCCAGGCTGTGTCCAAGCATGGTCCATTGCTGATAGAAAAAAATATCCAAATTCCTTATGTGCAGTAGAAGGGCATGTCAGGACGAGTCATATCGGTATTATGTTGTGAACGAGATAAGTTGGTTGTGTCTACTAGAGATTTCAATACGATGTGTGCAAGGAATTTCAATAGCCCAGGTTAATAAGTCCTTGTATGTGCCATTGCTGATAGAAAACATATTCCATATCTCCCCAGTGGGGTCAAGTTCATTGTAAGAAACAGTGTTGAAGAGTAGCACTATCTGCAGGACAGTTACAGACTTCTAGTTATTATTATTATTATTATTATTATTATTATTATTATTTCCTACTTACCCTGTTCCTCCTAGCCCAGTGTTGTCACCTTTCCAATACAGCGACACCTTTCATATTTCTACCTCCAGTCATTTTGTTAAACTAACGAGTGTTGTCCTTGCACTGAAATGACCATAAACAATCTCCATTAACTTTCCATTAAAATTCCATTACCCTGGCCTCCCACTTATAAACCCCATTACCCCAATTTCCCTCGTTCTGCCCCCCATTTTTCTTCTCCTTTATATCTCATCTTTATTTTTTATAATCATTACCCATTTCCCTCTTCTTACATCCTTATTTTTCCGCGCCCAGTTGTCTTCCTCCATCCTCTCCACGTGCACAGACCATCCCAACCTGCCCCTCCTCACCACAACACCAATACACTCTAGTCCCCTTCTCAACTCTTCAATCGTAAACCTAGNGCCCCCCCCCCCCCCGCCGGGCCCTCCCATTCAAGGTCGCACTAAGTGTTCATAGATCTTTGTCATTTTTGTATGTCTGATCCGACAAATATCCTCTTTCTTTACTGCGTAGGTTTCACTATCATACAGCATTACATTCCAAACACATTCCGCATTCAAAGATCCCTTAGCATGGAGGGGGAGCCCACTCAATGTCAGGCTAGGCAACAGCTCCCTGAACTCCTACCAATCACTGTTTATCCTAGTCACAGAGCTAGCTCCAGCCCCACCTTCAGCACATAACATGTCCCCCAGATAATAATATTACTCTTCCACTTGCTCAAGAGACTCACCAGCATGATCAGTCCTTTCACGCCTGACGAACTCTGTTATGTTCTCCCGACACACCGCACACACGAAAACAACATTATCTTACTTCTAATACCACTGCATCGCTTATATACCCAATTATCACAAATACTGGACAAGATGGAGTTACTTCTCATCCTCGAATTTAATCATCACACACACACACACACACACACACACACACACACACACACACACACACACACACACACACACACACACACACACACACACACACACACACACACACACACA
>JAGKTI010040478.1:0-10398 GCA_018397915.1 Birgus latro
ATTGAGAATAAGCTTGATTTAATATGCGATATACAGTATTTCTTAATATCACGTTTACTCCCAGATATTTAACTTAGCTTGGAAAGTGCCCTAGTGGTAAATGGACTAATGAAGGCTGCATATGGCATGAGAAATGCGGAAGGGGAAGAATACTCGAGTTTGGGGAGGCAATGGACATGATTGTGTGCAATACACATTTTAGAAAAAGAGTGAGTAGATTGATTACATATGAGTCTGGGGGAAATAGCAGTCAGTTAGATTATTTTCTGGTCAGGAGGGTTGATAGGAGGTTGGTGAGGGATGTTAAAGTTATAGGAAGCGAGGAGTGTGTGCAGCAGCACAAACTATTGATCCGTGACATGGTGCTTAAAGAACGAGTGATGAAAAAGAGGACATATGTACCTAGGAGGAAAATATGGAAGCTGAAAAACCAAGCAGTAAGGGATGCCTTCTATAGTGAGATGAGGAGAGTGGTGGCTGAACAAGGAACCATAGACAGAAGCGTTAATGAACAGTACAGAGCCCTCAAGACTAGCCTCCTGAGAATTACTGATGCAGTGTGTGGATGGACAAGAGGCCCATCAAGACATAAAGTAACTTGGTGTGGGATAAGGGTGTAGAAATTGCAGTTAAGGAGAAAAAAAGGCTTTTCCGGAAGTGGAAGAAGGGTGGTAACAAGGAGGAATACTTACCTGCCAAGCTTAGGGCTAGAAGAGAGGTATACAGTGCAAAGTCTGAGTCACAGAGACTTTTACTTGATAACCTAAATCATGGGGAAAGGAAAAATATGATATTTAGGGTGGCAAATCAGATGAAGAGGGATAATTGGGATATTGTAGGTGAGCAGTGTGTGAAGAATGATGAAGGAAGGGTAGTGGTGAACAGTGGAGATATTAAAGATGCGTGGAGAGAGCATTATAGCTGGTTGCTGAATGAGGAGTTTGACTGGGACAGAGAAGGTTTGGAGCCAGCAGATCCAGTGTTTGACCCTTGGCCTTTGATTGACACTGCTCCTGTGAGTGAGGGAATAGGCAGGATCCGGGTGGGGAAGGCAGCAGGTGTATCTGGGTTGACTGCTGAAATGTTGAAGGCCTCAGGAGATATTGGGGTGTGGTTAGTCACTGACCTGATAAATATGATTGTATACAAGTGTGTTGTCCCAGATGATAGGCTGAAGAGTGTAATTGTAAATGGGTACAAAGGGAAGGGTGATGCCCTGGAAAGAGGAAATTATAGAGGTATAAAGCTCTTAGATCAGATAATGAAAGTAATGGAGAGAGTTCTAGAGGGTATAATTAGAGAAAGAGTGAATATTGATGAGATGCAGTTTGGGTTTATGCCAGGCAGGGGGACCGCTGATTCCATATTCATTGTTCGACAGCCTCAGCAAAAGTATATTGGAAAGAAAAGGGAACTGTATTTTGTTTTTGTTGATTTGGAAAAGGCCTTTGACAGAGTCCCTAGAGAGGTGGTGAAGTGGGCAATGAGAAAGCTTGGGTTGGAAGAGATGGCTGGTTAGGGTGGTTATGGCCATGTATGTGGTTGCTTGCACCCAGGTAAGAGTGAATGGAGATTTGAGTGATAAGTTTTCCGTGAATGTTGGTGTGCATCAGGGGTCAGTTTTGAGTCCCTTGTTGTTTATCATGGTACTTGAATCCCTCTCACGTGACTTCAGAGATGGACTCCCGTAGGAGATGTTGTATGCTGATGATTTGGTGTTGATTGCAGAGAATGAAAGGGAGGCAGAGGAAAGATTTAGGAAGTGGAGAAATGGTATGGGGCACAAGGGCTTAAGGGTAAATGCAGATAAAACAAAAGTGATGATATCTAAGGTTGGTGGCGGTATTGTCAAAGAAGAGGGAGAGTGGCCATGTGCAATTTGCCACAAGGGAGTGGGAAGTAATTTCATCTTGTACAGTGTTTGTAATAAATGGGTGCACAAGAGATGTACTGGTGTTAGAGGTAGACTGCGAGATAATGCTGATTTTATATGTGCGGCGTGTCGGGAAGAGCAGGTGGAGATTGTTAAACGTGAAAGGATTGAACTTGCAGGTGAGTCTCTTGAGTGTGTGGAAGAGTTTTGTTATTTGGGAGACATGTTATGTGCTGGAGGTGGGGCTGGAGCTAGCTCGGTTGCTAGGGTGAGAAGTGGTTGGAAGAATTTCAGGGAGATGTTACCTCTTCTGACATTGAGAGGACTCTCCCTATGTGCTAAGGGGTCTTTGTATCCAGCATGTGTTAGGAGTGTGATGCTGTATGGTAGTGAGACCTGGGCAGTAATGGAAGAGGATATTTGCAGGCTCAAACATACAGAAATGACAATGATTAGGTGGATGTGCAGTGCGTCCCTGCGTGCAAGGCCGGGGGGGGGGGGGGGGGGGGTTTATGATCGAAGAGTTGAGAGGTAGGATGGAACTGGAGTGTATTGGTGTTGTGATGAGGAGAGGTAGACTGAGATGGTTTGGGCATGTGGAGAGGATGGGGGATGATAATTGGGTGCAGAGGGTGAGAAGTGTTAATATTGGGGGAGGGGTTGTGAGGGGTAGACCAAGAAAGTCATGGGACAAGGTCATTAAGTGTGACCTCAGGGTTAAGGGACTGAACAGGGAGGCTGCCTTAGATCGAGCAGCATGGAGAGCTGCCATTAGGTGACCAAGGCCGACGTGTGCAAGCATGTTAGAGCCTTCAAAAACAAAACGAAGGCTGCATCTTAATTGATCGAGTTCTACAAATATCTCTTAAGCTGCATAAGATCACCTGGAGAGAGCAGGAATATGTTATAATGCAAAAGAGGTTTCCATATTGAAGGGGGTTAGTGTATTTTGTTCACAGCATTAAAGTGTTGTGAATACTGTTGTTTTATGTGGTAGGAGGCATATACTGTAAGAGGTATATGTTGTTGATTAACCTCAGTCTTTCTGGCTGAGCAGACCCATCAATGGCCGGCAAGCAACCACCCTTTTAGAATTGTCCTTTGCAGTTAACCTATGTTCCCTTGCGATTGACAGTGCCTTACCACAGTGAGGTTTGGGGAAGAGTGTGGAGGTTTGGCTCCTGGATGGATACCACATTTGTATGTCTCCACCCATTTAACAGGGGCACCATAGTTGGTTGCACATCATCCCCCATATTTGGTTATGTAGTTACCACCCAGCATCATAAATGGATTCCTGGGTTACAGGAAACCATTAGGTTTGCCACTCAGTGTAGAACCACCTGAAGTGGAAAGGAGAGAATAAAATGTGAGAGGAAGGAAAGGGAGAAGTTGGAAAGGAGGAGGGCAGACACAGAAAAAGAATGATAAAGGCAAACGACGATGTAGGCAGCACTAAATCAAGTGAGTGGATGATGGTCACCACCACCTACCATAAAAAAGTTGTGTGTTAGATTTGTCACCACCACCTACCATAAAAAAGTTGTGTGTTAGATGTGTCACCACCACCTACCATAAAAAAGTTGTGTGTTAGATGTGTCACCACCACCTACCATAAAAAAGTTGTGTGTTAGATGCATGTGCTCCTATCCCCATAGCTAGAGAAGTATCCATTCAGCAGAATAAAGTCATCTGAAGATAATCAACAAAAAATTCTTATGAGTCTTCCCAGGGCACTTGAATTCTTCCACAGCTGAACAGCATTGTCATACATTGGTCAGAATAAAAAGTTCATGTGTAAACAATCATTGTTTTAAGTGAGGTGTGTGCTCTAAAGTACAGTAATCCGAATGGCAGGGGACTGAGGGTCTTTCGGACTATTGTTTTTTTCAGACAATTGGGAAGGACTTTTGAAAACATTAGAAATATGTACATGATCATTAAATAAACACTTAAAATGTTATGGGTTATTGTTTTAGACACTGGAAATGCATAGAAATGTGACTGAACAGTTGCAGGCAGGTACATCCAAGTCCAGGAGCAAGTCCAAGCCAGATAAATCCTTAGATAAAGCCCAGAAAAATTGAAAAAAAAAAAAAAAGGGAAAAACTTTGCCTTGAAGAATTCGGAGTATTAAGATATTTGGATTGTGGACTTTATCTGTATAATGGATTTTTCCCACTCCATAGTTTGCACTGAGAAGTGGGTGGGATGCACTGATTATCCAGAGGGTTCTTAGAAAAAGTGTTGTCATGGCAGTGCAGTCTGTTTCAGGCAAACTGTTTCAGGCAAACTATTGTATTACAGATTTTTCCCATGCCACAAAGTGCAATGTTTGCTGTTAAACTGCTGTGGAGTAGGACTGCACAGTTTTGCTGTGCTTGTTCCCAGCACCTGGCACCTTAATTGGAGAAACTGGCAGATCGGGTATAGAGGTAGCAATGGAGATTTAACTGGGACTTTATCTGTAATTTACTGTGGAATTAATTGTAAGAAAGGACATTTAAAAGGTATCCTATAATGAGGACTTGCTGCACTGCATTGGTCAGCAATTTAGTAGGCTAACTTCTCCACATAAAAGAGACATTTGTTTTGTAGAGAACACTGTCTTTTGTTTTGCTGTGGTCTTGAGTAGTGATTGTGTTATGCTGTTTTGTGCACATGTGACCCCATCAATCAGGTGCCACATTTTTTCCTTAAATGCTTTTGCTGCTTTGGATGCATTTGAGTGTTTTATTCAGGCTAATTTCAGATTATTTTATTAAAGTAAGGTAGACTATGAACATTCCAGAGGTTGCCGAAGACAGTATTGTACCTGTTACCTAAAAATTTCTTTCAGCTGAACAAAATCATCAGGAGGTAGTAAAAATAAGCTAAAAGAAATACAGTATATCATTGGACTTACAGGGTTAATATATTGACAGATAGATAGAGACTGCAAACAAGATGAAAAGTTGGTCAGAGAAGAATCGATCTCCATTTTTTCCAGTTGTAGTTGTAGCAGATATAATACTGTACTGTACTGAAAATGACATGTTTCATAATCGTTATGGGAGCTTTGGAGCAGCCCACTTCATGGCAAGTAGTTGTACACTTTTATTATTTGCAAATGTCATAACATATTTATTTGTTTTTTTTTTTTTAAGTAATAAATTACTGTATTTTGTTTGGGGCTGCTTTACTGAAAATGAGTTATTTAAATAAATTTATATCATATACTGCTACCAGGGGTGTACGGCAGTCTCCTGCCCTTACATGTTCCAGGCTACAGTAGCCTAGCCTCAAACCCTGCCTCATAGGGGGTTTTATGGGACTGACTGTTGCCATTACTCTACAAAACAGTGAAACACACCTGTGTCACCCTTTGTATGAAAGTATAGTAGATATATATATATATATTATAGCTTCATACATGAAGTGTTTAGAGTCAGAAGTGTCATCTCAACAAAATTATTACAATATTTGAGAAAATTGAGTTTTTGTAGCAGGTTATCATACTTCTTTTTTTTCTTTTTTTTCCAATTAGAAAAATATGCAACAAGCATCAGTGTCACTGCTTTGAGGACTTCCTGTGTAGCCTAAATGAGAATGGATAGACCAGTACTAGACTATAGACAGACTCTTGACCTGCTAGTGAGTTGGCCTTATGGTTCTAACTGCATTGTATTATTCAGTGTAAAGTGTTGGTTACTGCTGCTAGAAATGCATTTGTTGTAAGATGTGAATTTAGAAGGCTAAACATATTAACATCACTGCCTTTTACATAACCTATGATAGAGTACAGAAAATTACCACATATTCATAAGGTAGTTGAGTTATTGCACTATATAATATCCACTGAAAATGTTGTTTCTTTGTTTTTAGAAATGTACGTAAGTGGAAATGTGACTGTTCTGAAGGCAAGAAAAATTCTCATCGCCATTTCTTAAATAATTTGAAACAGAATATAGTACTATAAGAAGTGTATATATAATATCATGTAAATTGTGGGTGGTTGTTTTTATACATATTTTTAAAGTAAAGAATGTGACTGTTTGGATGATAATAGAGTTGTCATCACTTCTTCCCACATATGTCGAGAATGAACACTAAATACACTTATGTAAGATAAATATGTTGCAGCACTAATCAGAAAGTGCAGTATGTAATTTCTTGGCCATGGAACTTACTAACACTGTAACATTGCATGCTAGGTAATCAAGGTGCCATAGCTTTTAAGGTGCTCTCAGTTCTTTCTGTATCTCTGTATCCTTTGTAAATTCGTTGTATTGCATTCTGTAATTCTGTTTCCTTCAGTGCTTAATACTCCTTCCTCCTCCCCTCTTTTTCTTCAGATTGATTCTTCTTTCCCCTGTTTTCCTATATCTGCTCTCTCTCCTGTTCTGCCATCTCTAATAATCTCCTCTCTCCACCCATCTTGCCTGGTCTTGGCTGTCCTCATCTCATCTCTCCTCTCCTTTCCTTTCTTTATCTTTTCTCATGTCTTCCTTCTTTCCTTGTACTGTCATCTTCTATTCCTAATCTTTTGGAGTCAGAGCACTTCCCTCAGTTGAATAAAATCATCTGGTTGTGTTCAGAAAGAAAACATCTTAAAATGTCCCAGTTATTGCCATGGTATGTGTTTCTAAAAGTAATACTGTATTATGAATTTTCAGAGAAGCATTTTATAATTGTCAAATGTTTGTTAACTGCACTTTTATATTCCTCTGATGCCTCTTTAAAAGTATGGCCTTAGTGTCCTCAAGTGTACAGTGATATTGCTAACTAACACCTATTTCATGTTGATGCTTTGTAGGAAAATGGCCAAGTTTATGATAATTTAAGTCTTTGAGAGTAGTTTATATAAGTTGGTTTGACTAGTAACCACAGCTGTGTGTGTACGTACATACAGAAAAGTGAAAGGTATACCCAGTGAACTTTTAACCCCTTCTTTGTGAGATGTCTCCCCTAAGATTATTGAAGCTGTCAGGTGACTGCAAGAATATGGTGAAAAAGACATCATTGTTTTTAATCCCTTCATTGTGAGAGATATCCCCTGAAAAGAATAAAACTGTCAATTACCTTGACAGAATTTTTAAAAGTGTCATCATACAGAAAAAGTTACTGGATACTGTTTATAAACCCTTCACTGCGGGAGGAGTATCTAATTCTTGAATAAAATCATGCAGCAGTTGCAGGAATGAAATGAAGACATCATTTTATTGAAAGAGTTAAGATACTAACAAAATTTGTCATTTCTTGAATTTTCCTTTTTTGAATATAGGTATTCTTTGAACCGTTCTTTAAGAAGTAGCTGCCCAATCCTAACACTTGATAATTACCCATGTCAGTAATGCATGTCCTCTTCCCTCCCCCCTCCAAATGTTGGAAGGTATTTGTAATTTGTTAATTCATTATGTTAAGTATAGTTTTTAGATGAAACTTAAGTCTTCCTTTTCAAGTTATAAAATAAAACATTAATCTCCCTTTTTCTGTTTTCTTTTCAGTTTTTGTATGTCTTCTTTAATGAAAATAGTATTGCAGCCTATACTATTATTGTACCCCTGTTTCCTTTTTCTAGGTTCGTAGCGGTGGTGCAAGAATGAGGACCTTCAGCATTCTGGAGGAGGAAGAGGAGGAAGAGGAAGATATAAAAGAGGAGGAGAGACGAGGGGGTGAGGAGGAGGAGCGCGGACAGAGGTCAAGGTCAGGGTCACGCAGTGGGTCACGCAGTGGGTCACGGTCGGGTTCAAGGTCAGGGTCAAGAAGAGGGTCGAGGGCATCCAGTAGCTCGTCTTTGAAGGAGAAGTGCGTAAGGGACATGAAGCTTGACCTGAGCCTCCTGCATAGGTTGGAGTGTGTGCGGCGAGGCTCAGGGTCACACCAGGGCTCTGTCGGGTCACATCAGGGCCCCCTTGTCACTCATGGGTCACACCAGGGCTCGCTACAGGGGTCTGCTGCGACCTCTCCCTCTGCTGATGAAGCCTCTCTACCTGAACCCCCCTTTCCCCCTTCCTCCAATATTGGGGTAGGGCGAGGGAGGGCCAAGAGTGCTGGGACATCCCCTGCCACCACCCCTCCTAGCAGCCTACCCGCCGTGCCTCCTCCTGGTCCACCTCCTCCTGGCCCAACTACACTACCACCCCCGGCACGAGCCACTCCGCAGTCCTCGGTATCATCATCACCCACATCAGCAGCCTCCTCACCCACCTCGCCTGGCCCCCTTCCCGCCTCACCCAAGAGCCAGGGTGCCTTCTTTAACAACCACAAGTTCAAGACCCTGCCATCGCCCAACAGACGCCTTCACTCCGTCCGGTCCTCACCCCAGCTCATGCTCAACGAGATTTTCGAGGAAGGTGAGAGCGATGGTGAGGGTGGAGGAGGGGCCGGGCGGAATGGAGTGAGTGCAGTGGGAGGTGCTGTGGCCTCCCCAGTGGTGATGAGGCGACACCGGCTGGTTAGGTCACGCACTGCCTCCTGTAGCTCCTCTGATGCTTCTGATGATGACCAGGAGAGCAGGAAGCGGCGGCAGCAGCGCGCCCTCACTCGGCATCTGACTCGAGACTCTCAAGATGAACCCTCTGACCAGGACACTGCCCCTGTTGAAGAGAAGGTAGATGATGAAGCTAGCACAGAGGATGGTGGGGCTGGGGCTGGGGCCAACAGGGGTGGACGACCCCTTTCAGCTGCATGCGATGATGAGCATAAAGCAGCACCCATAAAGGAAGAGACTGGGAGCACAGAAAACATGCTGGACATTGATACCACGCTCAGGGAGAGTCGCTCACTCAACTGTATAGTGACTGCCAGTGGTGAGCCTCAGGATACCACACCCTGCAGTATCTCCCAGGCCTCCCTCCTTGACCACACTGTTCCCCTCGACCACCCAGCCCCAGGACCCACCACTGTCACAGTTTCCACTGATAATGTGACCACTATCTATATCGATAATCAACCCAGTGGCCAGGAGGATGGTGGTGGTGGTGGTGGTGGTGGTGGTGGAGGAGGTGGGCTGGGTGTGGATCGTGTGGTGATCAGGGTGACGGATGACAGTGGTGAGACAGTAAAGGAACCTGAGAGTCCTGAGGTTAGGGTGGCAGAGGGAGGCGTGAGGTGTGCTAGTGAGGTGGTAGTGGGTCTGGTAGATTCGCCTCGTACCCGGCCCGTGTCAGACTCTGGCCCACCTCGGCCAGCCCTGACCCCAGCCATCACCAAGTCTGCTTCACATGTAGAGTCCCTGGCTGGATGTGTGGAACGGCCAGGTGCCAAGATGCCGCTGCGGACTAGTGCCACCAATGGGTCCCTGGGGGCAGGGCGGGGCCAATACGTAATGGACATCAACCAAAACCCCGGCAGCCGCAAGAATCGCTCAGACAAGTCCAATGGGGTTCTGGCCATTCAAGGCACATCCAAATGTTGCAGTTTATCTTGAGGTCCCAGCCATGCTGGTTGAGCACAATTACTGGGAATACAGTAATGTATCCCCATTGGATGTGGGTGGACACTGTATCCTACTGACCAAAACAGTGTGCACATCAAGTGATAGTTGAAAATCTAAATACAGTTGCTCTCAAGAGTCCCTGGACATTGAGTCTTTGTCAGCACCGAAGGAGTATCTAGTGTTCAACTGAATTGCTAATTGGTCAGTTTGCCGTAGATGTTACCTGTGAATTATTGGTTATATAAATACTGTACTAGATGTTGCAGTATTTCAGTACATTAATGTCCATGCATAAAAAGTTGCATTCTGAATATGTGAAGAGTGTTGCCAAAAGACCTGACAATAATGCTCCAGGGTTTCTTGAGTGGAAATGTACAAGCACTGTTCCCATGCCGCCAAAATGTGTGTGTATGATAACATGGCAGTGACCAAAAAATTAAAAAAATAATTTAAAAAAAAAATTATAACCTGTGTGTGCCGTATGCCTGTAGTACCAAAATGTGTGTGCATGTTCAGTGGCCATATTACCAAAATATTACATTGTGGCCATATCACCATAATCTGTGCATATTATGGCCATACTACCAAAATCTTTGTGCATATTATGGCCATATATGGTAACTAAATATGTGTGCCTGTCATGGCCACATTACCTGATTCTGTGTACATTTTATGGCAGTATTTACAAAATTTTATGTGCATTGTGGCATTGTGATTGAAAAAAAAATTTGCGTGCAATTTGGCAGTATCTCCAAATCTGTGTGCATCTTAATAGCTGCAGTACCAAATTCCATGTGCACATATGGCCATACCACCAAAATCCGTGCATTGCGTCTGACTGCGATTAATAAGCAACAGTTAGTCCCCTGGTAAACTGGGACTTCAACAGACCACAACTAGTTCTCTGTTTGTAAATATGGTTATTTTAAGTTGGTGATGCGTTTATTCACTCTGGCCGGCTCCAGGAGTGAGCGTATCACCACTTGTTGACTGCTTTCCTTCCTGCTGCCCTCACCCTCTGCACATTTTCTTACTTTCCCTCATTCAACTTTAAATAAATACTCCCTTCCTCCCTCACCTTCACATACTCCCTTCCTCCCTCACC
>JAGKTI010040482.1:0-10397 GCA_018397915.1 Birgus latro
TTTCCGCATTATTGAATTCACAGCCATTGTCTGTAAGAATTTTTCTAGGTGTGCCAAACACAACAATCCAGCTCCGAAATATTCCTTTGATAATGGTGGGCGCACACTTATCTGCGATTACTATTGCATTACAATACCTGGTCGCCAGATCAACAAGGACTAAGAAATAATGCTTTCCCCAAGCTTTTAAATCCATGGCTATGGCTTTATTAAACTTAGACGCCGTGGGCAAACTGACTACGGGTCGGGGCTTGGCTTTCTTAAATCTGCAACAGACTGTACAAGCATCAGATACAGCCTTGACAGCCTGTTCCAGTTTTGAACTTTTAATTCCCGCATCTGTGATCAGTTTAATTATTAGTTTTGCCGATGTTGGGTGTCCAAATTGCCTGTGAAGCTTCAGAGCGGTTTTTTCTACGTCACCCCCACGAGTTGCCAACATGATTGTTTTACAAAATTTACGATCTAGTCATAAGGAAATTGGAAGTAAGTAATGGCCTGAAGATGAGGACTTTAAATCAATGATAGTTCCACAAATTTTGACCTGGTCAGTTCCAAGGTTAATCAACATTTTTGCTTTTTTCATGGAACGTCTACTCAACAGCAAGGGAATATTGCAGTCCACAACATTAGTCACGATGGTAGCACGCATGTTTCCAACGTAGCAGGGCAGAGTAACACGTTTGAGGGAAGAAACTGTGACGCCATCAGCAAAGGTAAACACTGAGGATGACGCTTCTTCTCTTACAGCATCATGTTCGTAGTCAGTGAGCTCACTTAGATAGCAGTTGATCCATTCAACTCCACATACAGTTGTAGAACACCCTGTGTCTAAAAGAGCACATCCCTTAGATTCTTCTACTAGAGTCTGTGACTTACCTCTACTAGCGGCATCATCCGCATAGCCCATAAACATCGACAGATGCACTGCTTCAGAATTCTCTTCTCGGCTGCCGTCGTTTTCGTATGCATCCGGACAGTCACGTGCCCAATGAAATCTAGAATCACATACGAAACACTTCGATACCTTTCCGTCAGGCCCAAGTGGGTTCTGCCCCCTGCCGGTGGATGAGCGTTGGGGAATTCTAGCAGATACAGTTGAAAATCGGCCACTACCCCGACGTCGATCACGTTTTGCACCACCCCGCAACATTCTCCGTCCTCGTTGAGTACCACTAGCATAAAGCGTTTCGTCACCCTCAACTTCGTCACTCCAAAATACTGGTTCGTCTTTCACCTCCCTGGCAGACACCGATGCCTCGTTCTCCCTGCCAATTTCACCAGCAAAAATACGATTCAGGGCAGATTTCATATTTTCGTATGTCACCTCGGTTATCGCGGATATCACTAGTTGTCGTTCACTGTCTGAAAGTTTGCATGCAGCTAAGAGCATAAAAGCCATCACAGAATTTGGCAGTGCCATGTCCTGCTTGGTAAATTTAAAGTAAACATGCTCAAATTCTGTCACAAACTCCCGAATGTTCATATCACTGGCTCTTCTGAAGTTATACAGCTCAAAAAACGCTGCAAACTGTCGGCGTCCTTTGTCCACGAGAAACAAACCGTCTAATTTTTTCAGCAGGGTCTGAACACCATCCTTCTGCTTCAGAACATCTGTTTCAATCTGCGAAGACGCCACCCTCGCTCTCCCAGACAATGACAGATGAATAGCTAACGCTTGTTTTTCTGCCGCTAGGTCCGTCAGTTCGCACCAAATGCCAATATCCTTTTTCCAGCTCTCATATGTGGAATCATTTCCCAGTTTTGGAGGCCACTTGGTCGAACACGACGCCATTCTCGAACCACGCTCTGCTACCAGTGTTGGAACTAGACAGCCACACTCACCGGCGTCACGACGTGAACTGCCAAGGCTCCCGGTTGCATACCACAGGAACCTTCCGATGACGTCATCACTCGTGACTTAGATGTGTGCGTGCGCACACACTAACAATTCTGCTTAGTGAATCCATAGTTATTGAGCTTGGCCCCTAGCAATGATCCCTGTCTTATCATCTGTACATACACTCCTTTACGTTCCTCAATTTCTGTCATTTTTCATATTAATTTCTTATATCATTCTCCAGTTTTTACCCTTTATTCCCTTTAGTCATATCTCCTTCATTACTTCCTTGAATACTATATTCTCAAAACACTCTGATGCATCAAAATATACTGTTGCTGTTTCTTTGCTGTGCTTCTTGAATAATATTTCTTTAAAAAAAAAAAAAAAAGTTCCCTCACTGATTTTCCTTTTCTTGCCCCACACTGGTAATCACTCATGTTCTCCAGCTTTTCTGTCTCCTTCATTTCTATTATTTTCTCCATCATTTGCATTAGGTGTGAGTTCAGTATCAATCCTTTGTAAATGTTTAAATCATTCTTGTTACCTTTTCCCATATACTGTATGTATTTTGTATGTATGCTTTGTGCCATTTGTTTGGTATTTTATATTTTCATCATCACTCTAATTATTGAATCCTTCATACTTTTCCCACATCTTTTTGTAATTTTATTGCTAATTTTATCTGGGCCAGTTGCTATACCTGTCTATAGCTTTGTAATTACCATTTTCACCTCTTCTCGCTTAAATTGTCCCCTTCCTAGTTTTCATATCAACATTCTCTTATACTCTCTAACCATTCTTTGTATTCCTCATATTCTTTTGTAACTTCATTTGTTTTGTATATCTGTATTGTTCTGTGACTCTTCTATCTTTTCTAGGTTTCGTATATCATTTCCATCCTTATATACTTAATTTCCACAGCGTATCACTATTGGTCCTGTTATCATTAAGCTGACTGTTAATTTCTTCTATCGTTCTTTCCTCATTTTCATTGATATATTTTGGTATATTTTGTTCAATCTATTTTCTTTCTTGTTATTCTTCCCTTGTCCTTCTGCCTACGGGTGACTTTACACTCCCTCTTTTGTCTTTCTTTCCTTCCTTCATTCTTTCCTCGTCCTTCTGCCTGTGGGTGACTCTACACTGAGTGACAAGCCAAGTGGTTTCCTGTACACCAGGAAACCATTTACTACACTAGGTGGTAACCATATAACCAAATTTTGGTACCTGGTGATTTAGTGGGTAATTACGGTGCTCCAATCGGATTGAGCCGGTGAAGGTTTATATCCAAGGGGTGGTTGGGGTTTATTGCTCACGTAATGCCACTCAGGGATGAGTGAGGCTGGTCAGTCTCGTCTTAAATGTCAGGACCAACTTGCCTAGTCCCGGGCTCCTACACTCCTCAATGGGGTGACATAGGATTGGATGATGGATGGATGAATATAAAGCTTGCCTTTCTGGTTTTATCATTCTCTTTTCTTATTTGTTTCCGTATCTTCCTTTTTCTTTCCATTAACATCTTCACCCTTTTATCTATGCTTGGTTTAACCCTTTTTGATATTCTTATTTTCCCAAATGCTCTCGTCTTTTTTGTTTGCGAATGACTTTATTAGGGAGTACACAGCTGGGTGTGTGTGCCTTGCTCACACTTAATTACCTGCTTGCTTATTTACTCACCTGCTTGCTTCCACTTATTCCACTCAATTTCTGTACTTTGTTCTTGGTTGTTTGCTTTCTCTCACATGCTCTCAAAGATTTCATTTTTCTCTGTCATTTCTTTTAACTTTTCCCTTTTTTATATTTTGATTCCTTGCTTCTTTCATTTTATCATCCATTGCTATTAATATTATGGTCTGATTCTTTAACTTCTCTGTTTTTGTATTTAGTTAGCTTGTACATTTTGCTGCCCTTGCCCCAACTCACGTCCTCATTGTCATATACCTTTTTTTATTTTCACATATTAAATCAGTATTTTGAGCTGCTTTTATTAATTTTACATTATTTCATATCTAGACATGGCATCGATGGTCTCCTCATATGGTGAAATGCAAAAACCGTGCCCCGTTTGGATTTCTTTTGCCTTGGGGTGCCTCACGTTTCTGACTTTATTAAGGAGTACCCAGCCAGGTATCTGTGTGCCTTGCTCACACTTAATTACCTGCTTGCTTATTTACTTCCCTGCCTACTTGTTTACTTGTTTTTTTACATCTTGTTAATTACACCTTATTTGTCCACAATTACCTGCTTGTTTATCGACTTACCTGCCTACTTGTTTACTTACCTGCTTGCTTTTTTACATACCAGCTTCATTGTGTATAGTTTTTTACTCAGTTCCCAATTTTTTAGCTCGTCATTTATAAACTTGAATTAGTACTTCACCCTTGATCTAGTGCTTTATTTTTATTAGTCATTATTATTGTTATTTTGCATAGATCCTAGTTTTTCAGCAATTGTCATTTATCGATTAACATTATAGCACTTCACCTTGTCCTAATGCTTTGTTTTATTTTGCAGGTACTCCCGAAAAGGACATGCCGATGTTTTTGCATGCAAGAGGAAGCCAGCCAGGAATCCATTGACTTGCAGTGTTAGTAAATGAGTGTTTGGCTCATTTCACTCACTAGTTTTCCCTCTTTCATGTCTTCCGATTCATTGATTATTTTGTTTTCTTGTTAATAATTTTGTATAGTAATTTTTATTTTGACCAACTTGCCTAGCCCTGGGCTTCTACACTCCTCATGGTGCAATGTAGGATTGGATGATGGATGGATGAATTGTTATTTTGATGTTTCACGTGGATACCGTATAATTTGGCCTTATTGATGTTATTAGGATTATTACTGTCATTATTGTTATTGGGATTAGGATTATTACTATCACTGTTTTCCATTGCATTTGTGTGTTTTAATGTTCTTAGTGTATTCTTGTCACCTCAGATCAATTTTACCTACTTCATACAGTTTCTTAAACTGAAAACATTTAGTGAAGATTATACTTAGAGACGGTGCAGGGTTAATTCCGCATAATGCATTGAAGTGTATTACTGTTATTATTACATTATTATCATCATTATTGTTAGTATGTTATTATATTATAATTTTATCTCATTTGGGTGATTTAATGTTTTTAGTTTATTCTTGCTGTCTGAAGCCATTATTATTTTTATTATTGCCATCTCATTGGGGTGATTTACATAATATTCTTTTTTTATATAGTTGGTATCCCAAGCTAATTTTTATTATCATTATTAGTACAGTATTAGTATTAGTATGTTACCATTGCATGTGGATGTTTTAATGTTCTAGTGTATTCTTGCCACCTCAAACCAATTTTACCCACTTCATACTATGTTTCTTAAACTGAAAACATTGAGATTATACTTAGAGGCTGGGCAAGGTTTAATTCCACATAGAAGCATAGAAGTGTATTACTATTATCATTATTATTATTATTACTATTACAGTTATTATTGCTACATATTTTTGTATGGACGAGCTTGGTGGGGTGGTGTTTGGTGTAGGAAACAGCCTTAGTGTTGGCAAATTGTCTCTTGGTGTTTCAGTCTTTTTACCCTTTTCTTAGCCATACAATTTTTTCACATTTGTTGGGGGACACAGCAAAGAAGTTAGATAACCACTGCCCTATACAGTAGGCTTTGCTGTAGGGAAATGTCTGTAGTCTAGTTAGGGCCATAGGAGTTTGAGTAGATAGGGTCAGGTATATTTCTATGTATGCATCTCATATCAACAGAAATTTCGTAGTGCTTGTAACTCTTTTGGGAAAAAATGAAGTGTTTATGTAAATGTGCTCACTGATGATTGCCAGCCAGTCTCCCTTGTATTACTGTACATGTGCTCAAGGGGGGAGGGACAATGGTGCTAGGTTAACCAAGGAAACACACGAGTTGGGAATTTGCTTTTAGACTTTTTATGGTAGATGCCCCTCGACCAACACCATATCCCTGTTGACCCCTTGTAATAAAGACTTCAGAATATCATCACTTGCTGTGCGATTGGTTGTCACGATGTAGTGCAGTTTAGTGATGTTAGACTAAATTTGCCTCTAACAATATATACAGTGGTGCTGGTTATACAATTTTTGGCGGTAACGTTGCATATATTATCCAGCTCTTGTTAGACGGTATTAGTGTACAATTTTTAAGTAAAGGTATAATTAGTCTGTTTTCACCTGATGCCACTAAACTGCTGCCATAAATTGAGTACTACCAGTAAGTTGTGGCTGTGTTGAATTTGATGCGCCTTAGTTATAAGTGTCCTTGGTTACTAGTCATATACATTAAATATGAGTACACTTTGCCATAAACTAAGGTGAAAAGGACGAGGGATATTTGTCAGGTTAGAGTAAACGCACTATATGTTTTTTGTGGATGAAGAACTGGTAAAATTGCTTTGAGGCAGCGTGAGTAAAATGTGTAGTTAATGTAGTTAAATTGATGGACTGGAAATAGGTTAATGCAGTGTGAGGTGAATTAATTATATATATGTTAAATTGCATGTTGAATAAAATAAAACAGGTTGATGTACAGTATTTTATGGTTGTGGTAGAAATGAATATTTTCATAAATTTACATATTTATATTTCAGGTTGCAGATGGAGCAGTTGGTGTCTGTGGAGTAGAAGACTAGACCAGAGACTTGACGTTCCAGGAGTGGCGCTATCTTGTTTTCTATGAAGATTTGTTTTTCCCTCTCCTCACCCTCTACCCACTTAACCTGACGAAGGTCGGCAATGTCTGAACTCGTACCTCTCCCCCACGGCATGCAGTGGAGGCTGACGCCCTGTAGCTGACGGGAGGGGGCGACAGTCAGCATTGCCTTCCGGGCTTTGGGTTCTGCTTTACCTCTTCTACTAAAGACCTTTCACCCACTTGCCCTGGTTGATGGTTCAGGCAGATTGATCTCTGTCTGGGCCGGAAGTCTCCCGGAGCCCCTGTTTCACGGCCAGAGCGTGTATTCAGGCTAAACTTCGGATTGGGGCAACTGCCGAGCCGCTGGGGGATCCCGTGAGCGTGCGGGAGCACCCTCAGTTAGGGGGTCGCAGGCACTTAGCTTAAAAAGTCGAGCCTTCTTTAGTCGACTGGCGTTGGTAGGGTCACCCAGCACTGGCACAGGTCGGGCTGGAAGTAGGGACTAGGGTGACAGGTAGGTCTGTAGGATGGGAACGTAGCTTCCTGCTTCTACAGTTATTAGGGTATAGGCGATAGTTTCCTCCCACTGGCCCAACAAAAGCTCCAGGATCAGTGTTTTTGATAGTACGAAGGCAGGCAGGGATGACGTCACTTAGGGCTGACTAGTTAGGTTCCTCCAATGACCCAGCTGCCCCCCAACCAACCATACACAACCACACATCCATCTACCTGCCCACACAATTTAATCATCCACACATCCAATCACCTACCCATACTTGCCACCTACCTACCTACCTGCCCACCCACCCACACCCATCCATCCACCTACACCCATCCATCCACCTGCCTATTAGGGTGGAGTGATTTTTTTTTTTTTTTATGGTACAGTTTTTTGTAGGGTGATGAGATACACTCACTGTGAAAATCTCAGATGCTGGCATGGAATTTAAGACGTGCCACCAAGATGTTGTTTCTTTTGAATACGTAAATTACGCCATAGAAGAAAGTTGTGTTTGCAGTTCTGAGCTAGAGTGGGCTTCTTTAATACGATAATACAGTAAAAGTCTATTAATCCGAATGGCAGTGGACCGAGAATCATTCATATTGTCAGATTTTTCGTATTTATCGGTGGGATCCCTAAGACAATTTCATGTTTAAACTGAAATTTTACCGAATGGATCACTTTTCATTCATAATACAACATGGCACATATTAGCATTATGTATTACAAATTTTTTTTTACTTAATAATGTATTACCGAAGACACGAACTGTAATTGGTAAATTAAGAGATGTTCTGGGTTTAACTCAGCAGTAATGTGTAACATTGAAAACAGCAGTTGTAGGCAGGTCAATCCAATTAGAGACAAGTGCACGTATTGTAAAAGCACAAAAACTAAGTATATACAGTATTACTATGGAAAACTCTACAGGGTACAGGTCCAGTGGTGGTCAGTTGTGTATGAGGAGTTGCTAATCCATGAATTACCCGATCCAGGACTACACCGCTCTGCACGTCTGTGCATGTGCTGCCCAGTTTGAATTTTTTAATTTGATTTTTTTTTTTTTTTTTTGGAGTTTTTGTCAGCCTTCTTCAACAATTTGGATTATTGGGATTTTTAGATTATCAGTGTTTGGATAAATGGACTTTTACTGTATTTTGTCAATTTCGTGTCCGAGACGCTGTCTGAATGTACGATGATATGATTATTTGAACCTATTAATCTGAAGTCCACTCTACCCAGGTCCACCACGAGGTGGTAAGCTGCTTGGATCCTCACTATGCCCATCCCTTCCTCCCAGCTAGAGGGCATTTGTTTTAATGATGTATAGTCTTTTTTTGTGTTGTATGACGGCATGAGACTATATCTGTACTGTAGCATACCCATCACTTTTTTCACTTTCAATCACATTTTGAAACCTGTGTCACGAACATGATATGACGCTCATTGCCTTGAGTGTGACAGGGATACCTTGGTGGAGAAACATGTTTTAAACAATACATTCTTAGACATTCCTTTGGTTAGAGGAGGCTCATGCGCTACTCTTCAGTCTGTCATTGAATCAAAGTCTCTTGCTTCAAAATTCAGTTTTGGGACTTGAGACTTCCTTCCTGGCTTTCATGATCCTTGTACATGCCAGTTCTCAGATTTTTTGGCTTCTCCTTGCACAAAATTGCTGTTAGCAAGTTTTCACTGTGTGCAAAATAGGCATTTCATTGTCTGGCAACTCTTGAGTCAGTTCAATCATCTTAAAAACATACTGTTGTCCATTATGAAAATTAGGATGTGACATGATTATAAACCACATTGGTCCATATACCTTAACAATAAACTCTGTCGTCTTAACAAGGTTCTGAGAGGGTTGAGCTGTAGATATATATATAGTCTGCATACTCGGTATGCCAATGTTAGCCACCTGGTATGGCAGAGCTTTTCAGCCGCCGAGTCTCTAGACTTTTGCTGTAATATCCATTCTTGATATCCAAACAAATCTCATACAGGTACATTTGGTCATCACTGAGGTTCTTAACAGTGTCAGTGTGGCAAGGCAGAACAACTGATCTGATGAAAATTTACAGTTGGTTTACTTTGACAATAAGGAAGCTCTTTTCCAGTCGGCCCTGTGAATGATCTTGGTCCATGAGTTACTCCATCTACCTCTTGAAAGAAATTTCTCAATAGGTGTTCATTGCAGTGCAAAAGACAAACCAGTGTAATGAATGCCCTACATGCTCTCCAAGAGTTGTAATTGTTCCATTTCTCCAGCCGGTGTTGACGTTTGTTCTGTCACACCCCACAGCTAGTGGCTTCTTTGGGTCAGTATTATGATTACTTAAGAACATTTGAATCGATGCACATACTGATTTAGCTGTTCCATCTGGGTACCACCTGCCCTAAAAAGTTATATCCTGGTTCTGTAATGAGAAAAATATGCTTCTCTGTAATGTTCATTATGTGATAAGCACCATCCTTTAATTTATCTTGAGTAAGGGTCACATCGTTTCGACCATCAAAGTAGAGAGATGTAACCTCATCTTAATTCCAGCTTTCAGTCATTGCTTCTGAACGACGGTGGGCTCTTGTTCGTCTCACTTTGTGTCTGTAAATAACATTGGTACTATCATTGTTGTTTGAGTCCCATATCCTGTAGGGTAGCAGTTGGTGCTGCTGCAGCAGCCCTGTCAGATAAGCCGTATTTGTCACTCTATCTAGCAACAGTTCTCAGAGCAGTTCGCATCTGTGTTGTATATGTTGGGTTTTCTTTCAGTCCTAGGATTTCAGAATCCGTGTCCACTGATTCTTCACTTCCATAATGATACTTCTCTTCTAGTTCAGTTGATTGTAGTGTCCTTTTCTGAGAGTTTTTCATATACCTGCATTTGTGTCCTTAGTTTCAATTCTCTGTTTCCATTGTAATTTGGCTGTCTCTGCCTTATCCAGGTTAGATATACACATTTTCCGCAGTGTTCACTGGTCTTTCAAAAAGTCTTGTTCGTGGGAACTTTCATTTTTGGGCAAAGACACTGTTCTACACACTGGCAACTAGCCATGTCAAATAGTTTAAGGAATTCCTGTATCTTTGTTTTTGTTGATTTTGTATCCATTCAGTTCTTGGGAATCTTTAATATCTGATTTCTGTATGGGTTATGGGTATATTAAGATTCTGTCTGTTACTCATTTCAAGTTAAATGTTGGGACTGATGCTAACCTCCAAACACCAGTCACGACATCAGCTACTTGAAACTAATAGAAAATCTGGCTCTTTCTCGGAATTCTGGTCATCTTTGATTTTCTTTGCTTCATATGTCTCTGTGTGGGGAGACAGTAAGTTTTAAGTATTTCAGCTTGTCCAAACATAACATGTTCAGTAGCACTCGTAGTGACAAGTTTCATTTTTGAATTTT
>JAGKTI010040483.1:0-10397 GCA_018397915.1 Birgus latro
CCTCCTCCTCCTCTTCTTCTCCCTCCTCCTCTTCCTCCTCCTCCTCTTCTTCTCCCTCCTCCTCTACCTTCCCCCTCCTCCTCCTCTTCCCCCTCCTCCTCTTCCCTTGATCAACTGTTTAACTGGGCCCAAGTCTGGCAAATGGATTTTAATATTAATAAATGCAAAGTGCTAAATATTGGCAGTAAAAATGTAAGAGCTAGTTATAGCATGAATAATGTCCAACTTGATAGGGTAAACCACGAAAAAGACTTAGAAGTTATAATAACAGACGATTTGAAACCAAACAAACAATGTACAGAAGCAGTGAGAAAAGCCAATAAATTGATTGGATTCATAGGCAGAGCATTTGAATATAAGTCCGATAATATCATCCTCACTTTGATTAATTCCTTAGTACGCCCCGCCCGCACTTGGAGTATTGCGTTCAGTTTTGGTCATCATATTATAAAAAAGATATGGAAAATCTTGAAAGACTGCAGCGAAGGATGACAAAGATGATACCTAGATTAAGAAATAAACCGTACGAGGAACGTTTAAAAGCCCTGAATCTCTTTACCCTAACTAAACGGAGGATACGAGGAGACTTAATTCAAGTATTCAAAATATTCAAGGGACATGATAACATGGCCATCGATAAATACTTCACAGATGATCACTCGAATTATACCAGAGGCAATGGGCGTAAAATAACTGGCAAACGATTCCAGTCCCATGAAGCTAAGCATTTCTTTTTCAATAGAGTTGTAAATATATGGAATAAATTATCCCCCAATGTAGTAAACTGTAATACAGTACTAACGTTTAAAGGTCGCCTGGATAAATACTTGTCGTCTAACCCCCAGCTTAATATGTTTACTTCTGAATAAAACACTTGTGTATGTATAAATTTTTATGTTATTCTATTCTTTTAGAGCCTGAATCATTTTATTAAATGCAAATGTATGCACGGTGATAATGTTTTAAGTTTCTTCCCTCAGAGACCAACTGAGACCACGGGAGCACTATATTTATGTGTATCTGTAACTTTAGAATTCCCGCAGAGTCCAACTGAGACCACGGGATTATTATCATTTTTTTTTTTTTGTGTCCGACTCTGGGCATAGGCTTCACAACCTGCTATCAAGGCCCAGCAGTCCTCCTACATACCATACACCTCTACATGTCACCACTTCGGTGCTACCACTCACCGTCCATATTGAATACATGCTAGGGCTGTCTCATACAGGACTGGTGTATTGGTATTAGCAGGGGTAATGAGGCATGATATAGGATGCAGATTTGAAAGATGCACCTTTAGGTTTTGGTTTCTTGTCGATATGATGAATTTAAAAGGAGTTATGGCGAAACAACTATTGTTTTCCATTTTGGGGACCTACATCCAGGGTCTTAGCCCAGTTTGGCCCAATATTTAATCAGGTCATCAGAAAGTCATAGCCCATCCCTGTAATTTTAGTCAAAATCGCACCAGTAGTTTTAACATAAAATTGTTAACAGCAGACAGATAAACAAACAAACAAACAAAGAGACAAACAAACAAACAAACAGACAAACAAACACACAGACAGTCAAACAGAGTGAAAACAATACCCGTTCTCGAGCCTCTCCGCTGCCACCCGCCTGACAACAAGCAGCATACTCCTTCTGGTCTGACGTAACACTACTGATGAGTAAGAAGATCATACAGTATAAGATCATACAGTAATAAGATCATACAGTAAGATCATACAGTAATAAGATCATACAGTAATAAGATCATACAGTAATAAGATCATACAGTAATAAGATCATACAGTTTAAGTTAGTCCTGATATTAAATATTTTCAGAAATCGATCACAATTTCACATCAAAAAGTAAATGGGAGAGACAATCATAATCGAAAAAGAAATATGGGAGGGTGAATCTATTTAGTCTCTCTGAACCGATTTTGCATCATCCTAGGTAGTTCCGTTCGAGGTGGTCACCCCACTCCCCCCTTCTCTACATTACTGACACACACACACACACACACACACACACACACACACACACACACACACACTCGACTGACACGGGACAGGCAACACGTAGCCTAGCCTAGCCTAGCAGGGTCCAGTATCAGCGAAGCAAACAAATATGGATACCAACACAATTAAAGTTCTTCTAGAGTCTCAAGAAAGGGTCTATCACAGTGCCATGAATACCATTACTGAACATCTAAAATCAAGAATAACAACACTGGAATCAACTTTAAGTGACATAACTAGAAGCCTAGAGTTTACCCAGGCAGAAGTATCTGACTTGAAGTCAGAAAATAAAGCACTGCAAAAAGACAATCATGAATATAAACTGATAATTGAAGCAAACAAAATTCAAATTAACGAAATGGAACAACGCTTAAACTATCAAGAGGACTACAGTCGCCGCAACAATTTGCGTATCAGTGGCGTGAAGGAACAACCCGGTGGCGAGACGTGGGAGCGACCAAACACATTATATTATATTCAGAACTAAGAAGACACTTGTGAGGGTGAAAATGTCACATTTATGAAGGATAACAAGAAGTCGACTGACACGTAAAGAGAGGTGGCACCTTAGGTTTTTAAGAACAAATATCTTGAAACATTGTGAGGATCACTGAAACAATTTAAAAACTTCGTTTTTTTTTCCCTCTCCAGCAGACGTAGTTTAAAATTACGTCGAGCCTCGTGGCGGTAAAAAAAGAAAAAATATCACGACTTTGGTGACCAACCTATTACAGGACAAACTACAGCTTCCACCTATGGGGCGAGCTCACAGGGTAGGGCAACCTCTTCCCCAGCGCCCTCGTTCCATTGTTGAGCGGTTTGAGAAGTTCAGCGACCGTGAAGCAGTGATGAGGAGCGCTAGAAAACTAAAAGGTACGAGAATATTCATCAGTGAAATTTGTGTCAAGCGTCTCAGGATATCAAAAACAATAAATAACATCTAATAAACCAAGCCAGATCTGAGGGTAAGATTGCCTTCTTTAAATACACCAAGTTAATCATCAAAGAAAAAACGGGACATTGCTCATCTACTTTGGTCAGACGGGATGGTATTGCTGCTGGTGAGGTGCCTGGTGATGGTGCAGCTGGTGGCGGTGCAGCTGGTGGCGGTGCGTCTGGTGGTGGTGCTGCTGGATGTATTGGTGCAACTGGTAATGGTACAACAGGACGTGACGGTGCAGTTGGGCGTGATGGTCTGACTATTGATGGTGCAACTGAACATGACGATGCGACAGAATGTGGTGGTGCAACTGGACTTGACGGTGCAACTAGTGATGGTGCAGCTGGACGTGACGGTGCAACAGGGCGTGATGGAACAACTGGACGAGTTGGTGCAATTAGCGATGGTGCAACTGGACGTGACGGTGCAACAAGGCGTGATGGAGCGACTGGACATCATGGTGCAACAGGGCGTAATGGTGCATCTGGGCGTGATGGTGCAACTAGTGATGGTGCAACTGGGCGTGACGGTACAACAGGACGTGATGGTGCACCCAAATATGGTATAACTGCTGGTGATGGTGCAACAGGCGATGATGCAACTGCTGATGGTGCAACTGGTGGTGATGGGACAATTGGTGACGGTGCTACTGGTGGTGGTGCAGCTGGGGGCGGTTCACAAGCTGGTGGGGACGCAAGGCAATGCAGTGTGCAGGGCAGGTCGGATGAGATGGGTCTCCACTGTAAACAACGTAACAAAAGAGATCTCGGAGATCGCAGGAAAAACTAATCACCTCAGTTTATTCTTAAAATAGTATCATGTCTACAAATATACCACCCAATTTAAAATTAATGGACCCAGTTAATTTTTTACCATTTGCCTCTTTAGGTAATGAGGATTTTTCTAATATTCTTGCTTATGATCATAATGAATCAATTTCGATTTTGTCTGACTACCTGCATAATATGAACTTTGATCCCCTAGCTGTTCAAGACGATAATTATAATACAGACCTAGACGTAAATCATTTTTATAGGCAAACGAGAAATCTGTGTATCCCGAAATCCGAATATGTATTTCTTTGCTCTTCTACTTTAACAAGCAATATTGACACATTTACCATACTTTCAATGAACATTCGCAGCATTCCTGCAAATCTTCAATGCTTTATTGATAATGTACTAACAAACACCTCTCTAAATATTGATGTAATCAGGTTCACTGAAACAAGATTGGATCCGGATCTCGCTGCATTATATCACCTTCCTCGACATAATTTCTATAATAATTGTAGCAATAGAAATGGGGGTGGTGTTGCAATGTACATTTCCAGTTGTTTTTGTTCAGCTGTTTTACTGGATATGTGTATGTCAGAACCCTTCATAGAATGTTTATGTGTCGAAACTACAGTTAGAGACAAAAAATATTTTATTGCCTGTATTTATAGACCCCCTAGCGGTAATAAGCAGCTTTTTTTTAAATAACTTAAATGAATTATTAAGAAATATTAATACCAATTAGCCCTCAGTTGAGTTCTTCAAATCACAAACTCCGTGGAACTTCAACTAAGTTGAGTTCTTCAAATCACAAACTGTTCAAGCACCAGATGAAGGGCAGATTTTCAATCCCGGGATCATCCTGATTCCAAAAAGGTATAATATGTCTATGTAGAGCAAGTGTATCCCGAGGTAGAGGGGTTTCAGACGGACGGACGGACAGAATATGCCGTTTATTTATATAGAAGAATGAGCAAACTCCATATATCACTTTAGCACTAAAAATGAGTATTAAAGAAAAACACAGACCAGAAAGATTGGCTAAAAAATGGCCAATAACATATGGGAAGATATACAAATCATACCGAAATAAATTGACATCTATTTTGAGGGCTGCTAGAAATAAGTATTACAAGGATATATTAAAAGATAACCAAGGTAATCCTAAATCTCACTGGAAGACTATTAATTCTCTACTTGGCAGAGACAATAGTACCGTGGATAAACACACAGTTAACTTAAAACCCCATTCCAGTGATATAGCCAGTGCATTCAACAACAATTTTTTAAATTATGGAAACGTATCCTCCTCTAACACAAGTAACGAAACAGCATATCTACAGTATATACAAAACCCACCTAACTTCTCCATGTATCTTTCTCCCGTAAATGATATTGAAACTGAACAGTACTTAAAAGCACTAAAACCTACTGCTCCTGGTTATGATGAATTTCCTCCTAAATTATTGAAGCACAACTCGACAACACTTTCAACTCCAATTGCGCATATAATTAACCTTGCATTTCGCACAGGGATTTTTCCAGATAAACTGAAAATGGCCAAAGTGATTCCCTCGCATAAGTCTGGTAGTAAGGAAGATATCAACAACTATTGTCCTATTTCAGTACCTCCAGCATTCAGTAAAATAACCGAAAAAGCCATCTGCATTCGTCTTACTATCTTGAAAATAATAATTTACTCAATGATAGTCAATTTGGATTTCGGAGGAATCGATCTACAGAGTCGGCTGTGCTACAGTTTGTTAAAAATGTATACGAATATTTGGAAGAAAAGTTGTATGTTGCAGGGGTGTTTATTGATTTATCCAAAGCTTTTGATTCCTTGAACCATCACATATTAATTGACAAATTAAAGCATGTTGCAATTAAAGGTGTACCACTGCAGCTGTTTAAGAACTATATCAGTAATAGATCGCAAGCAGTCTATTGTAATTCTAAGTATTCTCTTTGTAAATCTATGTCAAAAGGAGTACCTCAGGGATCAGTTTTGGGCCCGATTTTGTTCCTTATCTATATTAATGATATAACTTGTGCTAGCTCCACTTTCAGATTTGTTATATATGCTGATGACACCAATCTTCTATTAGCAGATAAGAATATTACCTCCTTACACACTAATTTGAGCAGAGAGTTAAATTCAGTTGTTGAGTGGGTTAAATGTAATAAACTACAGTTAAATGTGACCAAAACTAATTATATTTTCTTCTAAAATCGTTCTGTGAAAAACAGTATGCCTCCTTTGATATTAGAAGGTGAAATAATAAAACGGGTTGACAACACAAAGTTTCTCGGCATCTGTATCGATGAAAATTTAAATTGGAGTTGTCACATTAATGCAGTATGCACGAAACTATCAAAAATGTGCGGTGTACTATATAGGATCCGCTATCAGCTTACCACTGAAGCTATGATTAGCATTTACAGTATTATACGTTATGTTACCCTCATCTTATCTACTGTGTGTCTGTGTGGGACGGTACCTGGCTGTCATTCTTAAAGAAAATAGTAGTAGCACAGAAGAAAATTCTGAGATGCATATATTTTAAAGGTAAATTTGACTCCACTGACAACATGTTTATGTCTGCAAAACTGCTTAAGTTTCATTTTATTCATAAATATTTTCTTTTGTTATTTGTTTTTAATGATATCAAAGACTGCTCAGGAAATAAAGTTTTTACATTAGTAAACACTATTCACAATACTATCATAGAGGGAATAACATTAATCTCATATGTCCACAATTTCGGACAATTCTTTTAAAAAATAGCATACTTTGTACCTGTCCTCAGTTATGGAACTCTCTTCCTGCAAATATAAAGGATCTATTAATTCATGTAATAGATCTTCATTTAAAGGAAAATTAAAGGTAATTTATTTACTCTACAATATTCGTAATTTCTGGGTAGTGCTAGAGTAATTATGTATGTATATATGTATGTACATTATGTGTGTGCATGTGTATATCTATATATGTGTATATGTGTGTAAGCATATGCAATGTGTAATATGTAATATGCGAATATCTATATATAATATAGGATATTATATTTGGGTGTTTGCCTATACTAAATCCAAGAAACAATATAACCACTATCATGTCTGCCAAGGAGCTCCGGCTCGGCAGGCCGTGCCGCTTCATACTTGTATTGTATTGATGTATGGATTATGTTCTCTTATTGGCAATAAAAAAAATTTTCTTTTTACTTTACTTTTTACTTTTACACACACACACACACACACACACACACACACAGGAAGGGATGAAATCTATGAGCGAGAGCGGTGTGAGTTAGGAGGGCTGCCTGATGATATGGGATAGGGTGACAATGATGCGATTATTTTGTGGCCTCAAGTATCAAGGCATATAGCTATTGATAGATTGATGGATAGGCAGATGGAAAGGTTGATGACATGCCAGACACCTCATACTGTATATACAAAGTCAAATTGAGGATTCCTGCGTGATAAAGTGTAACAAATTCCCTGATTAAAAATTACTGATATACTTTGATTTGTAAGTAGCTTTATTTTATTTTATCATTTATTTTTATTTATTTATTTACTTATCTGTTTGATGAATTCACTCATCACTCAAAGCCGGAGAGAAGAGGGATTCTCATATAAAAATCGATGGCCCTTATCTCACTGATTAGAGAAACTACTATTTTACAGTATCGCTTTTTCCGTTTCTCCACCGAATGTACTCTGTTGTTTATTTATTTATTTATTTATTTACTTTTATTTTTATGTTTTGCCAACTTCGGGGAGACTTGGGATTTCTATACGATAACCTAAAAAAAAAAAAATCTCATGCGCATTGACCTACATAATCTTCCTAGTTGTACTTTGTGCTTATATAAAGATCTGTAATATCAAGGGCAGAAGCTCCTCAGTTCTTGCATCAGAAAAAAGTAATGGATAACGAATTACAGTGCTGATGTATTCCTTGAGGTATGACGTTGCCGCTGATAATAATTTGCTTTGTTGGTCTGTTGAATCTAATGTCGTTTAATATTTTACTCTTTCGTCTTTCATAAACTTAAAGTCACCTTGAGACAGATATTTCTTAAGCCTGAAGGATTAGATGCAGTCATCATTAACTTTTTAATTACGTGGATTTCGTACGTTGAATGAAATCGTCCGGAAGAAAGAAGATTAATTAAGAAAGCACGTCATCATGATACAAAGGAAAAAAAAAAGCTCTAGTATTTGCTCCAACCATCGCCAGACGATTTCATTCAGCCGAAACTGAGTCATGGGAGGCAGAGTTATTATGTCACCAATAAATCTCTATTCTTTTCTAACTAACGCTAGACGATTTTAGGAAGGAATTAAGTAGGTTTGGAAATAGAAGACGTAGTAAGAGGGAGGGTGTAAAAATAGTAAAGAATTGAAACAGTAGAGTACTATATTTGAACAGAGTAAAATACTGTAGGTTATAATAAGGTTAAGTAGGTTTGACAATCGAGTAGGCCTACAATGATAAGAGTGTAAAAATAGTAACGAATGAAGATATAAACGAAGTGAAGTAGTATTTCAAAGTAGTAAAATGGTAAAATAGAAGAGGGCTAAGAATTCCCAACACATTAATCTGACTGTGTGCCATCAGATGAAGTTGGCTGGGCTGTGTGTGCTGGTGGTGGTGCTGGCGGGGGACACCGTGGGGGAGCTGCCGCCCCTTCAGGTCTCTTACAATATCCTCATGCTCCTGCCGAGATCCTGCAGAAGCCACTGTAGCCTGAACTCTGCACTGGCCAAGGCTTTGGCCAACCGTGGGCACAAGGTAAGACTGACTAACTTCACACGTGGTGGGTGTTAGTGGTCGAAGCTGGCCATGTTCATCCTTCTAGCACAAGTAGTAGTAGTAGTAGTAGTAGTGGAAGTTATAGTAGTAGTAGCAGCAGCAGTAGTAGTAGCTGTAATCTCATCTAAACGTGAACCCGGTGGATTCCAGGCTAAACTTGCCCTTTTTCCGTGGTCCACCATCCTCCATTCAGGGGACTGGGAGGAGATTAAAGGACGTTTGTATAACCAGACAGCTCCGCCATCTGGCCATATCGATGCCACCAGGCGAAGGCGTCCCTCTCCACACCAGTCTAAATACCTCTGTACATGACTATGGCCCGTGTTCTCGTACGCTTAGGAGGCTCCCCAGCACCTCTTTCTCACCATTTTTATTTCATTTTATTCTGTTTACATATTTACTTATTATTTTATTGGATAAGGCACGTTAATAGTCTCATGTCTCTTTTCTACGTAATCTATGTCGTCTTGTTTTTCTTGACACGTTAATATTTTCTTGATCCTTATGTAAGCAGTCCACGCCGGTATTAAAAGTGTACAATGCCTACAAAGAACTCAGAGGCCTCGCACCTCCGCCGACGCCAATTTAATTAACGATTTACAAACCAACCTCCGTCCGATGTCGCTGGCGGAGATAATTAAGGCCATTATTAGTCTGCCCTGATACAAAATCTTAGAGATGGCATAGCTTCTCTAAAGCCAACAAAATTTATTATTTATTTCTGCATCCTGATTCGGATCCACCTCAAAATCAAATCAGCTCCTCCTTGTCCCGATGCCCACCTGATACAAAATCTTAGAGATGGCATATCTTCTCTAATGCCAACAAAATTTATTATTTATTTCCTCATCCTGATTCGGATCCACCTCAAAATCAAATCAGTTCCTCCTTGTCCCGATGTCCACCCATCCATCAGATTTCATTAAAATACAATCATAACTTTTAGATCAATTTTTTGCACAAATAGAGAAGCAAACAAGTAAACAAGCAGACACGGGTGAATAGGAATAATTACTCGCACACACCTGAATGTATAACTTCCTCCAAAAACATAGAACACCCTAGCTAGGCGTGGTAAGAAAAATAAATCGCTGAGGAAGAGGTACTAAGAAGCCTCCCAATCCCACGAGAAATTGGCCCTGTGACCAAAAGTTAGAAAGGTAACCGACCACAAGTCTAACCCCGTGAAACCTACGGCACAGTATTATTCTTGGTTAATTAAAGCAACATTAAGAATCAGAGGTCTTTATTTTATCAGAAGTAACGTTTCGTTCACTTCACGGCTTCTTCAGGCGCTAGTCATTTCTGCCTAAAGGAGCTCTGAAGTAGGCGGAACGTTCCCTTGAAGAAAATAGAAGACCTTAACTCTAAATGGTGTTTTTATTGGATCCAATTTCTCGGCCGAACCAGCTCTAATAATTCTATTCTTGCTGCTACAAATAATTTAACTAAATTTAAGGATGTCTAATAGTGAAGGGGTTCATTTAGACCACATCTAACACCCCCAGAAAACAAATCATCTAGAGACAGATAAAATGTATTTCGACTGATGCATATTTTATATCTGTCATTCGTTTAAATACGGGACGGCAGTAAACAGTACTCCACTAGAGACTCTTCTGGAGATGTTTTCTGTGTTGCGGGGACGGCTAAGTTTGCTGGTGCCACGGTGGGTGTGGCCTGGGAATGGGAAATGAATGAATGTTGAAAGGTAGACACATGGCGCACACTTAGTCGACCCCGCAAGACATGAGAAATCGACCACCGGAGTGCAAAGGGAGCGTTCTGTATTGGCCACCCTGTATATACTTGACATTACCCACCTACCACCTACCATTCTGTCTTGACC
>JAGKTI010040484.1:0-10397 GCA_018397915.1 Birgus latro
GCACCGTTGCGTGCATTTATTTCTTAGTTATCTGCAACAGAAACGAAATAAGTCTGTCATTTAGCTGTGACCTTGCGACTTATGTTAATATCATAAGGTACCAACGGTAATAACAAGCAAACAAACAAGAAAAGCAATCATTTGACTAAGGGGTGGTTATGAGTACAACAGAATCATTATTTTATGACAGTCAGCGTTGGCAGGGGGTTTTGGGGTACCTTCAATAGTTTTTAATAATCATTATACCAGTTCATGGGAAATAAAGTTTAAATGTCTCTCTGTCTGTCTGAGGGAGTCACCTTGACTTGGTGGTGGGACTTGAAACGCGGCTGAGAGTGCCCCCAAATCTGGCATCTGTCGGCCTCTTGACCAATCACCACCCTTACATCAATAGCATAGGAGGCCTGCTGGTGATGTTGCTCATCCATGTTCATCCTTCATCTTCAGTGGCGTTTTTGCTTCCCCATGTGCTTACCGTGCATGACATACCGTGCATGACATGCTAGGAAACATGAGTCCTGGAGGTTGAGTGATGCTGCACTACGCGCCCTGCATCTAGCAGCACAGATGCATGGGCAGTCTGATTGGGCTGACCAGGTCAATTGGCTGGTCACTTGTTCGTTAGGTCAAGCGGGCGCTAGGGTGCTTAGTGTCTCCTATCGTCCGGGTCCCCCACTGATTACATGCATATACTCGCTCACTACCTGTGGGGTCGCCAGTGGTGTTAACTCTTGGGATGAGGGAATGAAGTATTTTTTGTTGTATAAATGGACTGGTTGACGGTCGTGTACAAGTTACATAATGTAGTAGAATGGTCACTCGTAATCATCGGAGTATCATTAATTTTTCTCTCCGATTTAATATTTATGAAGAAAAATAGTAAATCAAAGTTGGAGATTATCGTACCTCGCGCGAGGCATACACCCTCACTGTGACGTCACAACCCATTTCGGGAGGGGGGGGCACAGCTGCTCGCCACTCACAACAATGTCTGGGAATCATACCAGTAAAGGGAAGATTTCTGTGATATTCAGCTGTTATTATCATGATATGCAGGTAAGACTTAGTGCGATAGCTCTCTTAATGATGAAGTCTGCTATGTGTGTGCTTTAGTGAATAGTTCTGTTGGTTTTAGACTAGTAGTGACGGCGAACCTTGCGACAACCAGGCACCTGTAGGATAATTCGGTATCATCAAGTTTAGATATGATAAAATCGTAATGAAGTGATTGATGAACTGATTCAGTATAAGTATTAGATCCTTACTCCAGGTACATATAGCCCTGAAAACGGGCAGTATTACGTAGGGGAGATGTCACAAAGACCCAAATATTTTAATGTTTTTTCCTCCTAGACATGCCAGACCGTATACAGCTAGACCCCTGTGGAATATTTGGTTATCTGATTTCCTGGTCTTATGTACTGGTGATGTTTGAACATCTTTTTAGTAACAACCAGACTGATCTGGAGAAAAAGATTTCACATCCCTACCGGTGACTTAAGCCAAAGTTAGGGTTGATTTTCTTTGACAAGTGGCTGGTAGGTTAGGTAAGCTGTGTATGGTAAGATATAATTTTTATCACCATATAGGTTCATACACACCTAATTATCTGAAATCCGGTCTAAAATATGTGGTCAATTTGACTATTAATAAAAATTCAGAACAAAAATTTGCTGAAGTTAGTAGAAGTGTTTCACCTCTAGCCTGACAGTTTGCCTTGACAGACTTCTGTTTTGTGTAAATATTGATTAACAGTGTTAATACATTTATTTGTGCTTTAATCAATATTTATGCTAAATGGAAGTCTGTCAATGCGTGTTGATCTGAAGGTGAAGTATCCGCTACCTTAGCACATTTTATTTCTGAAACCTGATTTTTATTAAGTCATATTAAGCAAAAAAAAAAAAAAAAAAACGGATTTCAGACAGTCAGTTGTGCATGAACTTATATGGTGATAGAAATTAATATTTTCCCTTTAAAAGTGCCGACTCGGTAAATGACCATCGATTCAGTGTTTCGTCGAATTGCTTCACAACACCAGCATTGTTGTACTCCCGACCACCACAGCTGCCTGGGCTACATCCCTTGAAACAGTGATAAATCTCTTTTCTGGTGTGATTCTCCTTGTGTTCTTGCACAGTGGAACAACGCACCAGTGGTGGTTATTTGCTGACTTGGCCAGGACGAAGCAAAGCTTGGCTAATCAGCAGAACCACAATCACTCAGCTGGCAATCGCAGTCGTGTTGTCTGGTCTATAGGCCTGTGACGTCACAGCCACTCGAGGCCGCGCTGCCATCAACTTCTTTTTGTGCAACTTTGAAGGCTTCTATCTCCGAATTCTTACTTTTGTTTGTCAAATTAACTATATCATACGATAATTCAGCACATTTATCACCCAAATAAATTGTTTACCTTAAAAAAAATCGACCGTCAACCGGTCCATTCATTGAATTATACAGTATTTCTGTCCCTAGTATCTTGGATTCACCATCTTTAATTGCCATTCTATAACATTTCCATGCCCCTGGGGACTGTCCTCCTTTGCTCTTGCGTTCAGCTGGAGCTGGGAGGCATTCACGTCTGGTTAGTGTCAAAATCCAACACTGACCTTACCCTCAGTGGATTTCAGCACTAGTGCTAGATACAGTATTTCATAATGAATCAGGTGCTGTTTCACCCTACACAAAGGTGAATAAAATCCGTGTATAAAGTCAACAACTGTGCAAGGGTAAAGAAGGTACAGAGTCGGCTTAGCGCACCTGATCTCTTGGAAGCAGAGTTTACAAGAGATACTATGATCTTTCCAAGATAAATCCCGAGGGAATGAAACCTCAAGTATGTTAAAAGATGATGCAGGATTGAGTTGGATATTGTTGAAAATTAGAGGGTACTCTTGCGGAAGATTTTGCCAGCTCGATAGATGTACGAACTGAGTTTTTGATTCATTAAAAACAAAAATATTACTTTTGCCCCAGTCGGAGATATGAGCTAAGTCAGACATTAGGTGTGCCATAGCCTCATCCCTTGTTTATTGATGTAACTGCTGAGATGCATGCTACAGGAAGTGACTGGAAAGGTGAAAGGTGCAGTCATCAGCATATGAGTCGATATGGTTAGATGTGCAGCTTAGGAGGTCATTAATGAATAAAAGGAAGAGAGTTGGTGATAGGACAGAACCCTGAGGAACACCACTATTCATAGCTCTAAGAGAAGAATGGTGGCCGATGACAACAGCAGTTATAGAACGACCAGAAAGGAAGCTAGGGATGAAGGCACAGATAAAAGGATAGAAAACGTAAGAAGGCAGTTTGGAAATTAAAGATTTATGCCAGACTCGATCGAAAGCCTTTGAGATGTCAAGTGCAATGGCAAAGCTTTCGCCAGAGTCCCTAAATGAGGATGACTAGGAGTCTGAAAGGTAGGTGAGAAGATCGCCAGTGGAGCGTCCCTGGCAGAATCCATACTGACCATCAGAAAGAAGGTTGTGAAAGATGAGATGCTTTATTTTTATTTTTTATTTTTTAAAGAAAAGACTGGAAACCTTTGAAACACAGGATATTGAAGTAGTTGGGTGATAGTTAGAGGGATGGGAATGGTCACCCTTCTTTGGGACAGGCAGAATGAGAACAACCTTCCAGCAAGAAGATAAGTTACAAGTTGATAGCCAAGGTGTTAGAGTTTACCTGGGCATGGTTTAAGCATAGCAGCACAGTTCTTGAGGACAACAGGAGGGACCCCATCAGGAACATGAATCTTGTTAGTACTGAGGCAAGTGATGGCAGAAAATACATCAGTTGAAATATTAAAGTTAGCCATGAGGAAGTCAGAGCAGGGAAGTGATGGAGGAACAGCTCCACAATCGTCTAAGAAAGAATTGGAGGAGAAAGTCTGAGTGAAGCATTCTGCTTTATCAGTAGAAGAAACAGCTACAGAGCCATCAGAGTGGAAAAGAGTAGGGAAGAATAATGAAGCACAATTGTTAGAAAGGTTTTTGGCAAGGTGCCAGAAAGAGAGGGAAGAGTTCGAGTTTGAGAATTCAGAGCATTTAGTACGAATGAAATTATTTTTAGCAGAGCAAAGAACAGACTTAGGATGATTCTGGATAGAAACATAAAAGTGTTGATATTCAATGGTGGGTTGGCCACACTGTTCCATTCACTCACCTGGACCTTTTCCCCCGATGTAAGCTGATGCTGTCTAGGTTTTTCTACGTCGTCGATATACAGATTCTACCCTTTATCTTGACTCTACTGCTACTGTCGAAAAGGCAGATATGGAACACCTTCTTCATAGCCTTCTTTCCGTCTTTCATTCACTAGGTGATCTGAATGGTCATCACTCACTGTGGGGTGACAGTGAAGCCAACCCACGTGGTGCTATGCTGTTTTCCTTTGTGGAGGATGAGGAGTTGGGTGTTTTGAATTCCAATGAGACGATGTATTTCCATAGCCAAACTGGGACTTTTACTGTTATTGATTTGTCCCTGTGTTCGGCTGATGAAGTTTTAGATTTTACCGTTTTTTTTATGCAAGGAAGAAGGAACCAAAGGCCATGGACCAACAAACTGTTCCTTCCAAGAAAAGAAACAAAGACAATACAAAAGACAGCCAAATTCAAGATCCGTTCATTTCGAAATGCCTGGACACACTGCGTTTGAAAGACTGGAGGCCGCAGGAAGAAGGATATACAGACAGAGGCAGACAGTTCCAGAGTTGACCAGTTGCATCAATGAAGGACTGGGAGTAACGGTTAACTCTTGTATTAGAGAGCTGGACAGAAAAGGGATGAGAGTTTGTTGCTAGAAGGGGTACTACGTGCCGGTGGTAGAGGTGGAGGGATGCAAGCAGACAGTTCGGAGGAACAGTGACCATTGAAGTAGCGATAGAAAAGAGATAAAGATGCAACAGTGCGGCGAAGAGACAAAGGTTGAAGGGAGCCAGTAAGAGGAGGAGAGTTAATGAGACAAAAAGCCTTTGACACCACCCTATTGAGAAGAGCTGTATGTGAGGAGCCTCTTCACACATGAGCGTTGTACTCCAAACAGGGGCGACTAAAACCCTTGTATAAAGTCAACAACTGTGCAGGGCTAAAGAAGGTTTGGAGTCGGCTTAGCACATTTAATCTCTTGGAAGCAGATTTCACAAGAGATGTAATATGTTCTTACCAAGATAAATCCCGAGTGAATGAAACCCCAAGCATGTTCAAGGATGATGCAGGACCGAGCTAGACATTATTAAACATTAGTGGGTACTCCTGTGGAAGATTTTGTCGGGTTTATAGGTGTAAGAACTGAGTCTTTGATGCAGTAAAAACAAGAAGATTATTTTTTACCCCAGTCAGAGTTATGAGCCAAGTCAGACATTAGGTGTGCCATAGCCTCATCCCTTGCTTGTTGAAGTAACTGCTGAGATGGACGTTGCAGGAACCTAATGGAAAGGTGAAGGGTGGAATCATCAGCATATGAGTGGATAGGGTTAGATGTACAGCTTAGAAGGTCATTGATGAATAAAAGGAAGAGAGTTGGTGATAGGACAGAGCCCTGAGGAACACCACTGTTGATAGATCTAGGAGAAGAATGATGGCCGTCTACAACAGCAGCTACAGAAAGACCAGAAAGGAAGCTAGAGATGAAGGCACAGACAGAAGGATAGAAACCGTAGGAGGGTAGTTTGGAAATTAAAGATTTATGTCAGACTCGATCGAAAGTCTTTGAGATGTCAAGTGCAATGGCAAAGCTTTCGCCAAAATCCCGAAAAGAATATGACCAAGAGTCTGAAAGGTAGGTGAGAAGATCGCCAGTGGAGCGTCCCTGAGGGAACCCATACTGACGATCAGAAAAAAGGCTGTGATAGGAAAGATGCTTTAAAATGTTTCTGTAAAGAATAGACTCGCATACTTTTGAAACACAGGATGTTAAAGCAATTGGACGATAGTTGGATGGTTGGGAATGGTCAGCCTTCTTTGGGACTGGCTGAATGAGAGCAAACTTCCAGCAAGAAGGAAAGGTAAAAGTTGAGAAAGGCGAAAGAGTTTATCTAGGCAAGGTGTAAGCACAGAAGCACAATTCTTGAGGACAACAGGAGGGACTCCATCAGGCCCATATACCTTTTTAGTTTTGAGGCCAGTGATGGCAGAAAATACATCAGCTGAAGAAATTATAATGTCAGTCATGAGGAAGTCAGAGGGGGGAAGTGATGGAGGAACAGCACCAGAATCGTCTAAGGTGGAATTGGAGGAGAAAGTCTGAGCTAAGAGATCTGCTTTATCAATAGGAGATATAGCTACAGAGCCATCACATTGGAAAAGAGGAGGGAAGGATGATGAGGTAAAGTTGTTAGAAAGGTTTTTGGCAAGGTGCCAGAAGGAGCAGGAAGAATTCAAGTTGGAGAGTTGAGAACATTTAGTGTGGATGAAATTATTTTTAGCAGAACGAAGAACAGACCTAGCACGATTCCGGGCAGAAACATGGGAAAGATGTGATTCAGGGGTGGGTTGGCTCCGGAGCCTTTTATAGGCACTCTCTTTGTTGCGGACAGCATTAGAACAAGCGTGATTAAACCAAGACTTTCTCGTATTAGACAAAGGATATGAGAAAGGAATATATGCTTCCATGCCAGAGAGAATAACCTCCGTAATGCGTAAGGCACACGCAGATGGCTCCCGGCCATGGAAGCAATAATCATTTCAGGGAAAATCAAATAAGTACTGCCTGAGGGCCTCCCAGGCTGCAGCTCCAAAGTGTCACAGACGATGCTTCATTGGAGGGTCCACAGGCCATACCGGAGTGATAGGACAGGTTGATGTAATAAGGTTATGACTGGAGGAGCCCAATGGAGAGAAAAGATTAACAGTGTAACAGAATTCTTGTTCACCAGGTGGATCAGTGAATGAAGAGGAGAGCCAAAGGTAGTGGTGAACTCTGAAATCTCCTCTAATGGAGATTTCAGAAAAAGGAGAAATGGATAGAATGTGTTCCATCGTAGAAGTAAGATAGTTGAAGAATTTTTGATAGTCAGTAGAATCAGGCGATAAGTAAACAGCGCAGATATAGTCAGTCAGAGAATGACAAGAGAGGTGAAGCCAGAGAGTAGAGAATTCAGAAGAATCAAGTTCAGGAACACGAGAGCAAGATAGCTCGTTGCGTACATATACACAACAGCCACCTTTGGCTTGGAAATGAATAGAGAAAGTAGGAGGATAAAGATAAGGGTTTGCTGTCAGTTGCCTCAGACAGCTGAGTCTCTGTTAAGAAGAGAAGGTGAGGTTTAGAGGAGAAGAGGTGGTGTTCCACAGAAAGGAAGTTAGAAGAAAGGCCGCGAATGTTACAGAAATGAAGAAGTGAGTTAAACAGTGGTTCCATGCATGTAGAGTCTTAACATGAAGAGGGGCGGATGGTGGGGGCATTTATGGTCCCCCCCCCCTGGGGACTGTGAGGCACTCTTGAAAGACGCCATTTTTCTTTAATTTTGAAAAGGTAGTGTAGTGTGTACTGTGCATGTAGAATGGTGTAGACGGTTAGAGAAATTTGTACTGGGGAGCATGCTGGCCTACTCTCCGTGTAACCGAAACACTGAATAAACTGGTGTTTATTACCAGACCTGTATGGCAGTGACCATTTCCCATTACTTTAAACCGCTGCTAAGGGTGGGCCTCAACTTCGTCGTTCTCTCAGGTGTCTGGATAGAGCAGACTGACCATTTTTCATGTAATTAAGTTCCACTGACTGTTCCATAAATGATTTCGGCTGTGTTCTTGAGGTGGTGTCTTATTTCACCGGCGTGTTGCACTCAGAAGCCCTGTTATCCGTTCCAAGAATGAAAGATCAGTTTCCTATGTCTACAGTTCCTTGGCAGAACCCTGCGTGCAGTTCCGCAGTGACAGCCTAATGGATTGCCTTTTCTCTGTTTCGTCACCTCTGTGGGGATCCTGTTTTAATTCTGGTGGCATATTGGAGGGCGCAAGCTCATGTGCACCAGGTTTTTAAGGAGGCCTGACATTTATCCTAGATGGGTTATGTTTCCTTAATCACCTCAAGGTAAGGACCGTCTATAGGTGACAAATTATCGTCCCATTTCTTAGACTTCTTGTATGTGTAAGGTCTTGGAAAAGATGGTCAGTGATCAGCTTGTGTGGTTCCTGGAGAGAAGTGACTCCTTGTCCCAGTCCAGTATGGCTTTCGTATAATGCAGTCTGCTTCTTATGCCCCACTGTTCATAGAATCTTCTGTTTGTGAGACTTTCTCCTCTAACCAACACCCGGTTACGTTCTTCTTCGATCAAGAGAAGGCTTAACACTGCTTGGAGTCATGGCATTTTACTCTCTCTTCATTATTTTATTTTTTGTGGACGCTTGCCTATTTTTGTTCAGCATTTTTATTTAACCGTTTTTTAAGGAAATGAGTGGGGCGAGGGGGGGGAGGAGGTTCCAATGCCCGTGAACTTCAAGATGGGGTGCAGCAGCGGAGTATCCTTAGTATTACTCTCTCTCCTGTGGCAGTCAACAGTGTAATCAATGTCCTCCCAGGTGGTGTACATGGCTCAGTATACGTTAATGACCTTTCGATTTCTGTCACTGCATCTCTAATATCTGAGAGGAAATTGTTAGAGTTTCTGTTTTCTTCTACAAAGGCAGTGGCTACGCATTTTTGCCATCTTTATGGGGTTAACCATACCCTGACCTGTATTTGTATGGTCACAGGATCTTTTGTGTGGAAAAGACTCGGCTTCTGGGTCTTGTATTTGATAGATGGCTGTTCTGGGTTCCTAGTATTCGTTATGTTAAGGCAGCTTGTAGTAAAGCCTTGAGTCTTCTGAGTGTTTTGGCTCATACCTCTTGGGGTACCGACCATCACACCCTTCTCCTCTTGCATAGATCCCTTATATCTTTCTAAACCTGAATTTGGGTGTGAGGTCTACTCCTCTGCTAAGGATGCCCATCTCTGGACGTTAGATTCTTTGAATCATGCTGGTGTTCGTCTGGCAACTGGGGCATACAGGCCATCCTCGATTTCGAATTTGTTGGTGGTTGGTGATGCCCTCCCTTTGGATTTACGTTGCCAGTCGTTGATGATGAGGTGCTGGTATCATCTTCATCGCCTCCCGAACTCAGTGTCTTGTGCCATGATCTCCCAAGATTCCCAATCTTTTGTTTATGACACTCTTCCTCTTACATCAGCCTTCTCTGTTCCTAGGCTGGCAGTTTCTCCTCATCCGATCCCGAGGGTGGGTTTTTGCCTACTCCCTCATGGGCAGAAACCCGACAAAATCCCACACGAGGACCAAAAAGGAAAAGCCAATCTAAAATTGATAAAACCAGTGGATGAGACGAATTAAAAGACTTCACTGCAGATAAAGCACTCCAGGAACCACTACAAGCCACACAAACTGACTGAAGGAAAGTAAAAATGACTTGGACAGCAAATAAAATTGCAGTCAGTTTCTCCACGAATACTGAGGCAATACAAGGAAGGCTACCGCCCCAAGTGATGGAAGAGAAGACGACACCAAAGCCTACTCCAGTATCAGTCACTGATCCATCTGTTTATACAGAGACAGAAACCTCATGAGTAGAGGCATTTTCTAAAATGAGAGAGAGGGAAGTGAGATCTTTTTATCAACAACGGCCTTACGGATTGTCACATTTCGGGGCGCCCAGGTCTGAGCGGGCTGATCTGCTGCATAAGGCAGCATTGACTCGCCCTCCTGCTTCTGTGGGATCCTATTCACTTCTGCATGGGCTGCTGCATATGAGTTTTTCCCTTGTATTGCTGGACAATTTAAGCATTGTTGGCAAGACCGCTGGATGCTGTGGCGGCTAACAAGATGCATGCTGTTGTGGTGAGGTTGATTCCTTCACTTACTTAGGTTTGTCTTGGCAGTGGGAGACGGCTTTATGCCGGTTGCAAATTGGCCACACCCGGTTCTCTTATGGCTTTTTAATGGAGGGCATTCCTCCTCCATTTTGTGTGGGTTGTTTGTACTCCAGGCTGTTTGGCACTGGCTGGTGGAGTGCCCCAGTCTTGGGGATTTATGCTGTCGGTACCTCTCTGAACACCAAGTGAGTGATGACTCGTACTGTGTTTCGTCGGTGCTTGGGGAGGTGGCCTGCTGTACGGGAGTAGCAACCCTCAAGTTTGTGGAGGCGACTGAACTGCTTCGTAAGATTTAGTATCCTTTTTTTTTTTTTTTAGTGCTTGTGTTGTGTGTGTTTTTGAGATTTCAGTGGGTTTTTATGTGTTTTAGTGTTTTACTTGTGTCTTAGATTCTTGCATGATTTTATTCTTCGTTGTCGTGTTTTAACCTGATGTCCAGTGACATATGACCCTGGCAGTTGTGCCACCAGTTTCTCTCTCGGTAGAGAGTTGGCTTGCAGTCCCGAGGGACCCAGGTTCGAATCC
>JAGKTI010040485.1:0-10397 GCA_018397915.1 Birgus latro
ACACACACACACACACACACACACACACACACACACACACACAGTAGTCTCCATACAACACGAAATAGGTTGTGTTGAATTTTGTGCTGAATCAAGTTCGTGCTAAAATGTGACACCAATTGACACGTAAAACGGGGGGATAGGTTCTGGGAACTCCATATTTTTCACTTCATTCGTTCTGTTTATAAAGGCTCCAACGTGCTTGCATGCGTCAACCTTGGTCACCTACTGGTGGCTCTCCATGCTGCCCAATCTCTGGCAGCCTCCCTATTCAGTCCTTTATCCCTGAGGTTACACTCTATGACCCTGTCCCAGGTCTTTTTCGGTCTGCCTCTCACAACCCCACCCAAAACATTCACACTTCTAACTTTCTGCATCGAACTGTCATCCCCATCCTCTCCACATGCACGAACCATCTCAGTCTACCCCTCCTCATCACTGCACTAATACACTCCAGTCCCATCCTTCCTCTCAACTCTTTCATCGTAAACCTAGCCCCCCCTCCCCCAGTCTTTCACTGAAGGACACACTGCACATCCACCTAATCATTGTCATTTCTGTACACTTGAGTCAACGAATATTGTCTTCCTTTACTGCCCAGGTCGTCTCACTACCATACAGCAATACACTCCTAACACATGCTGCACACAAAGATCCCTTAACATGGAGGGAGAGCCCTCTCAATGTCAGGAGGGGCAACAGCTCCCTGAATTTCTTCCAATCACTCCTCACTCTAGTCACAGGGCTAGCTCCAGCCTCACCTTCAGCACATAACATGTCTCACATATAACAAAACTCTTCCACACACTCAAAAGACTCGCCATCAAGATCAATCTTTTCCCACCTAACAATCTCAACATGCTCTCTCTGACACATCACACAAATGAAATCAGCATTATCTCGCTGTCAACCTCGAATACCACTAAATCTCTTATGCACCCACTTATCACAAATACTGCACAAGATGGAATTACTGTAAAAGTCCTATTATTTGGCATCTACGGGACCAGGCCGACGCTGAGAAATTGGATTTGCCGAATAATCGAAAAACCTACCCACTCAGTACCTTATATGTATTGGTGAACACTGTCTTTACCACTTATGGTATTAGAAATGAGTTTGGAGAGAGTACTGTATACTGTATGGTACTGTACTATACTGTAATCAATACAGTACTATACCTGAATCTGAAATATATATAAATTAGTGAACATATACAATTGTACGACACAGTAGGCCTACAAGTCACAGATAACACTTCCTGGATGGGTGAAATGATACAGAATATTACCTTCCCACTCAGTACATCATGTGTATTGGTGAACACTGTCATCAATACTTATTACAAATGTGTTTGGAGTGAGTACTGTATACAGTACTCTCTCCAAACACAAAATAAAATAGTCAGAAAAACTCAAAATAAACTGGAGGATTATGAATTGGTAAGGTCTTTCAGATGAAAGTTAAACGTACATTTAGCACTCATTCTTTTGCTCGTTTTTGTGTTTCTACGTGAAAGAGAGAGTATTGTTGCAAACAGTAATGTATTCCATTAACCCCCTATAAACCCCCGGCATTGAACAACCCTTTACAATACTGGTGTCAGTGACGTCGAGTTAGTGTGAGCTATAAAAAGCTGTGAACAATTATGGGAAGAGAACGAAGGTCACTGGCATGTTTACACGACTCTACGCTTGCATTCCAAGCGGTCAGGCGGTCGCTTGATCTCAGATGTTTTTGTCCATATGGTAAATGCACCGTAACGTTATCAATTCTTTTGTGAAGCATGGCGAATCATAGCATGGGTTTAGGAAGCTAAAAAACACATTGCTAGGTGTGCAAGATGATTCTCTTCATAACTTTAAGAAAATTAAATGGAAGAAATTTAATCCATCTCTGAGTACGTAGAGTAAGTTTCTCCCACTCTTCTCACATAATTTATTTACCATATGGTACATTTATCATATGGTCGAAAACATCTGAGATTATGCAATAGGGCGGGTCGAAATGGAACCAACTTAGGGTTGCCAGGTTGAAACATAGAATGGTGCTCCTTTAAAATGACAATAACACTAAGAAAAAATTTGTTCTATATATACGTGCCCATTCCAACAACTTGGATCTAAAAAGTTATTTCTCAAAAAAATTAGAAACATGCTATTTTTTTTGATGAACTAAAATGCAAATTCTGTGTTAAATTTCAATTCTAAAAATAAAAGCAACAGTTGAAATAAATGTATTCAAATCATATGAAAGGCATTATTTCATGAAAAAGAAAAAGGACAGTAGAAATGGCATGAACAGATGAACACATCAAAAGTCTTGTTTACTTTCATGCTTCAGGAACAAGCTGTGAGATTGCTTACATTGGACGAGCATACCATGACGTGATTCACACCCAAATACTTTACTTGTGGTGGATGTGACGTCCTTGATGCAGTGTTCCACTCCTTGGGAATGGCAAGAGTACACGTCCAGTACGATGGGTTGGCTTTCGTCCATTTGGTCCAGTCTGTTCTTCAGCAGTGGAGGAACTGTGGCAGAAGAAAGCTCTTCAGTGCCAATTTTTCAAATATTCTAACTGAGGCTTAGTCATCATTCTCATTCGTCTGTGCTTGTTTCATCAACTTGATCATCACTGAGCATACGCCATCTTCATCAGCAACAGCTGACAACAGGATGATCTCTGGATGACAGAAGTAGCTGTTATTGGCAAACACAGGACGAATGATTGCCTGATCCTCCAATGGTAGCTTTTGAAGGAGCTCCACCATGAAAAAGAAATTTTTGGCTCCATCCTGACATTAGCTGTTGGCTTTCACCCTGAACCACACAGGAGCATAGTAGTTCACAGTGAATGAAACAAGATGTTTTGGGGTTGGTGATGGTTGCTCCTTTGACATGTAAAGTCGCAGTACGCGATTAGCTTTCATAAGCCACTGACATGATTTAGCGGTCCTGGTTATGCAGATGGCCCCACACCTTCATTAGCATCTCCACTAGGCAACTGCACCCCAAACATGCACTGTACACGTAGCCCTGATATTTGCTGTGATCACTTATAACTCCTTCTGGTAAAATGCAAGTTTTTCCAGCAACACGTTCATAACCAACAACAGACGACGATACCAACATCGGCAAGGTAATGTCCGTGCTGGGAGTCAACACGCGCATATGTTCCTGCTGACGTCTGGGCCAAAACAACGGTAACGACGGAAGGAAACGCCCCGTCCTGGTAATCGTAGAAAGCAAGGGTGAGCAAGACAAGATACTGAGCAAAACACGTAAGCTGAAGGACCATGGCTCACCTTATGACGGGATTTATGTTAAGAAAGATCTTCACCCGGCAGTCCGGCAGGAGTGGAAGCGGTTACGCACGGCAGAGGCTACTGAAAAGAACAGGTCAGAAAACCAAGGTTGTGTGATCCGGCTTGACGTCAAGGAGAGGAAGCTATACCGGGATGGACTGGTTATAGATGAGTGGAAACTGAATTCTTTTTAAGATGACCACAAAAATGCATAAGGATTGTGTCTTGGAATATTAATACAATGAGGACTAAGATGGAAAAAGATAATCTAATGGAAATGCTCTGTAAGTTTGATATTGTGAGTCTAAATGAAATCAAAACATCTATACCAGTATCCTTTCCAGGTTATGTTTCTTATGTTAGATATGACAGTGATAATCCCCACCGTGGTGGCACGTGTGTTCTCATTAAGCAGCATCTGAATCAGTACGTCACCGACATGGATACAAGTATTGTGGATCAAATCTGGTTCAAGCTTACATGTGTCGCAGGTGTGCTGTTCGGATGCTGTTATATACCGCCTTCAGATTCACCATATTTTAGCCATGCATCTTTTAGCACCATGCAAGCAAAGATTAAGATGAGTGAGCATTATAAAGGCTGTATAGTCATTGGTGACCTTAATGCAAGATTTGGGAGTGCTGTTCGTGAGCTACTGGTCTCCATGGATTTGCCACTTCTCATACCCCGATATACCAGACCCTGTGCGAGCGGCGAACGATAATGCTAGTGCTGTTCTCAGCATATGTGTGGAAGAAAAGATGGTAATACTGAATAATTTAAAGTGTGGTAATCATTGCTTTCCAAGTGACCTTACTTACCGCCAGGGCAGGCACTGGGTATCTGAACTAGATGTCTGCCTTGCCTCCTCCAGCCTTGTAGGGGACAATTTTGATTACAGAGTTGATAATGATTTACTGTTACCATCAGACTATGCACCAATATCGATTTCGTTACTTACTTCATCTGTTGATATAAAGCATCTTGTTTACCGTGCATCTTGCTTGGGGGACCATGCTGCGCTACACAATAAAGTCCAGGGAGGGAGGATGAGTAAACCAATTAAGTGGGATTCTATTGATCAAGACAATTTCGTGCAAGTGTTATCACAGAAAGAGCCGCCCAGGCTGGTTGGTGATATTGATTTTGGAGTTGACAGCATGTGCGCCACCTTGCACGATTTTGCCACTGTAAGTCGGACTCACCTGCGTGAGCCTGATAGGGACGAGTTTGTGAATAGGTGGGAGCGTCTATTGGAAAATAATGATGACGCAAAGGTGTGGCGCGCCATTAATTGGAATGGGGAGTTTAATGAAGATCAGTATCAGATTACTGCATCCCCATCTGATGACGAATTTAAAGAACATTTTGATGAAATTCTTAATCCGGGTGAAAGGGAAGATTCTGATGATAATTCAGTTCGTAGTAACGTGTATATCCCGTTGTTAGATGACCCCATAACATATTGCGAAGTATCGGAGCAAATAAAGAAACTCAAAAGCAATAAAGCATGTGGCCTTGATGGCATCCCACCAGGTTTACTTAAACTGTTGCCCGTTCCATGGATTTTGTATATAACCACATTGTTCAACTGCACATTCATGGCGGGCTTGTATCCCTCATCGTGGGTGACTGCTAAACTCTTTACTGTTTTCAAAGGTGGATCGCCATCATTGGTTACTAACTTTCGAGGTATCAGTGTTGTAAATAGTTTGGTGAAATTGTATGATATGGTGCTGTATAACAGACTTAATTTGTGGTTTAAACCTTTCAGGGAGCAGGCAGGTAGCCAGGAGGGAAGAGGGTGTATTGAGCATATAGTAACGCTGCGTCTGTTAATCCAGGTTGCAATGAAGAAGAAATTTAAATTGCTTATTACATTTGTCGATTTTTCTAAAGCTTACGATAAGGTTAGGAGAAGTGTGCTTTTTTCTGTTTTGAAGAGACTGGGTTGTGGTATGACTATGCTTTTTGCTATTATTGCCATGTACAGAGTGACCAACAGTATTGTTGGTACAGCACTAATCACAACGTCAGTAGGAGTGCGTCAGGGTGCCCCATCGTCCTGTCTGATATTTGTCTTGTATGTTAACGACATGATAAGGTTAATAAAACAGAGCTGTGGCGTGGATGGGTTTCTGCAGTGGCTTCATGTGCTAGTCCTGATGGATGACACCATCCTTCTGTCTACGTCAAGGTTGGGTATGATAAGGAAAATTGGTTTACTTAATGAATTTTGTGTTTCACGTGGGATGGATGTTAACGTAAGGAAAACTTAGTTTATGGTACTGAATGGTGAGGACGTGGATAGAGAGCCTATGATGGTGGATGGTGTGACAGTGGAGCACTGCAACCAGTATATATACCTAGGGAGCCCGTTCACGTCTGATGGTTCTACATCCACAGCAATAAGAGCCCATGCCCGGAGAGTAACATGCCATGCACTGAAATTTATAGTTTGTAAATAAAAATAATGATATTCCATTTTATGTGAAAAAGAAGGTTTTTAACTGTGCGTTAATGGCATCGATTATGTATGGCTCAGAGTCGTGGATGAATGGAGATGTTAAACCTGTAAAGAAACTATATATGTGGTGTATTAAAAAATTATTGGGTGTTAGGAAAACCACTGCTAATGATCTGTGTTTGCTGGAGTCAGATTTACCCCCGTTTCATGTGCTGGTTAGGGCGAAACAACGAAAATTCTTTGTAAAAATGTGGAGAGAAAGGAGAAACATAGATGGTGATCCATTATCTCATGCCATTCGAGTGATGCTTAACTGTAACTGTTACACGTCACGTTATGTTGGAGACCTTATTGAGAATAATGTGGATGATATACGAATTGTGCGTGACCAGATGAAAGAGAAAGTTAGTGCATCTGCATCCACCAGATACCAGTTATATCACTCACTAAATCCCAGTCTTTCTGCCCACAAAATATATGAGTTGAAAAGAGGAATTAAGGAGCTGGAACGCATATCTTGGTCACAATTATGATTAAGTGCACATTCCCTTGCAACAGAAGAAGGGCGATGGAATAGGCGCGGAAGAGGTCGGTTGCCGATAGAGGAGCACCTGTGTAATTGTGGAGATATACAGACTGAAAAGCATGTATTTGAGCAGTGTCCCATGTTACAGAATCTACGTAGGCATTTCAATATTACAACTTTAGAAAATCTTATGCAAAGAACTGATTACGATGTTGTGTGTGCTTCTGTACATTCTGTCTTGAGGTTGTATTCGTAACTGTAGTTCTGTCAATGTGTTACGATTTTAGTTCCTTTTTTTTTAGTATTATTTTTTCCTTTTGTGCATTTTTTAGGGTACAATTTGTTTTACTGATTGTGATTTATATTTGTGTTTTTTTTGTTTTTGTTTTAATGTTTGCGTCTGCATTTGGACCTTTTTATGTTTTACTGTGCATGGTTTTATTCTGTGGATGAATTTTTGTGGTCAATAAATATCTATCTATCTTTTGGGTCAAATTCAAGCGACTGACCTACTTTTCCTCTACAGCCTCGTGGACCTGTTGTCGAACCACAAACTTTCGCGAAATACCTTTGGAAAATTATTTCAATAAGATGCAACAAACAAACAAGCCACTGTAGTGGTCTGCCAAGCTGTTTCCAGCTCACGGATCACTCCATTTCTTTCCAGTATTGACATTTGTCCCATCACAGACGACAGCTTACAATGAATCTGTTGAATCTGTTTCTCGAAGGTCAGACATGACTTCCTTGGCAATATCTGCTGCTCTTCTACTTTCGGGAGAAACGTGGTCGATGTAAATGGCGTCAGGAAAAGCATCTACTGAGTAGTGATCTTCCTTCACGATTCTCTAATCATCTACGTTTTTTTTTTAGCATCTGATCGATTTTTCCATCGAAATCGATGCGAATTATCTCCTTCAAGTCATTTGTATGCTGTTCCAATGTGACATCTCTCCAGTATTTTCTCTGATGGCGGAGTTTACTGGGGTCTAATTTATTTTCTTCATAAAGAATATTCATATCTTTCAGTACTGCATTCACAGGGGAGCAGATGTCTCTATTGCTTACTTGACATCGATCAGATACACGACTCAGCTCAGGATAAACTGATCTGTTCTGACACTGTTCTGACTGTTTATTTCCATCCACTTCTGCAGTATCATCATCAACATATTGATCATATTGATCATCACAGGCATCACTTTTGTCAATATATGCTGTTATTATATCTTCATTATTTTGCTTAGTATCTCTAGTGGACTCTTCACAGAGCTTCCTTTCATCACTCTATTTGCTGCCCACTTATTCTGTGTTGTCTTCTTCTGGTCTATTCCACCAATATACATTTTTCTGCAACTATTTTGGTCAACCCAGAAAGGCCACTCCTTAGGCAATATCTTGTCTGCTCTAGTGCACTGACACTCAGACCTCTCATGTGCACTGAAGTTTTCGAAACATTTGCAGCGACTAATGTCAAATAAGGTGTCAAAGCTGGCGAGTTCCTCTATGTAGGTGTTGGAAGTCCTTTTGCTCACTGGATATTTTCTAAGCTGCCTTTGCTATCAGGCCTTTCACACGAATAACAACACTGGCGTAATCAACAGATGAGATGAAAGCTTTCTCGTAAATTCCTGAAACTACAAGTGCAACAGTTTCCGCATAGGCCTGGGTGCTCAATGACGGATTTGTGGATTTATGTTCCAAATATGCCCTTATGACATCACAGCTAGTGGACCACTGATTTATCGGAAGACTGTGTGATGAGCCAAAAACAGTCTTTCGTGCTTTCTCGTGTGCTGCAACTGACCACGATTCCAGTAAAATACGCAAACTCATACAAAATTCAAAACTGTAAATTAGTACTAGTTCGTGTAGTTGGTAAAAGAAATGCAAAACAATGGGTTATCGTTTACAGAGTTGCCAATCACCGGTAATCACTGAATGCTTGGAGCGTCAATGCCGTAAAAACAAAATTGAAAGTTGCTGGAGTACCGCTGACTGATTTTTAAAAATACTATTAGTTCATGTGAAAACATACTATAGGTCATCAAAATAGCCATGTCTTGTCGAATTTTAAATTTCTGACCCAGCCTATTAAGCAACTGCCTGACTGCTTCGAATGCAAGCGTAGAGTCGTGTAAACCTACCAGTGACCTTCATTACCTTCCCATAATTGTTCACAGTTTTTTTTATACCTCACACTAACTCGATGTCACCAACATTGGTACAGCAAAGGGTTGTTCAACACCAGGGGTTATTAACCCTTTCGCGCACGGTAAGTTTTATTAAGTTTCACGGCTCACGATTTTACTCCCGCACGCTCCACTGGCAGACCGCGGAACGCAAATTACATGTATTCTTGCCTCATTTTTGCCACCCAATCCTCAAAATGTTGTCCTGAAACTCACATCATCTTATTCGCCGATGTTTGTTCTAGCTGATAAGCCAAAAGAAAAACCAGAAAAATACGAATAAAAGTACACAAGGCCGCAATGAATAAATATTTTGGAACATTGATCTCACTTCCCAACATCGTCGTTCGAGTGTTTTCCATCATACAGAAAAATGTTATTATAAGTTTTGATAGAGAATTTCATTGGCTTTCTAATGAGGTATGTCCGATTGTGATGTGATTTGTAGTTTTCGAGAAAATAGCCAAAAACTAAAAGCCATTTTTGTAAAAAAAAATTGATTTTTGTTCAGGGAGGTATACTGTAGAAGTTTTCTCGCACACCTTATGTTTTTATTACATAACCTTATGTAGAATTTCATAAGCTTTCTCCAGATACCTTTTTGTTTAGATACGCTTCATAGTTTCTGAGTAAATCGCAAAAAACTACAGGGTACTCATGGATGCGGTGCACTTTCGTCATGCGTGCACAATAACCGCCTACGTAACCACAACTTTTCATTAGAGAAATTACATAGTTATGTCCTGTACATACGTAGAATTCACTGATCTTTATCATGGTTCTTATGGGAAATCGATACGTTCAATAATTTTGGAGTAAATGGACGACAAAGATAGAACACTCTTCCTCGCCCGCAAGCGAGATAAAAACGCTCAATTTCCCTGCTTCACGAATACTTACATATTTTCGCTCGTTACATTTTATTATTATTATTTTTTACTCAAATTATACACGAGAAATATCATAAGCTCTTTGATAGTGCTCTCAGTAACTCGACATTTCCACTAGTCTTTTTGCTAAAGCTGGGGGGGGGGTCCTGTACTGTATGATGCTGTGCAATATTGTAATCAATACAGTCTTATACCTGAATCTGAAAAATATTGAAAAGTAATCTCTACTATCCGGATACATCACTATTCGGACGTCGTGGGCTGATGGCCGAACTCCCCCCCCCCAAGAAAAAAATCTGATTTTTTCCGACCGCGTCAGTTTGAATTTCCCGCCCGTGCCGACTAGCTCCCTTCCCGCTCAATCTCCCTCCTACTAGTTCTGTCTCAACTCCCACGAACAGTGGATGGCTGTCCGATCGTTTGCAGTATTTTCGTTCTTGTTTAAATAATCAGAAGTCACAGTGCTAAGGATTAAGTGTAGTTAAACACTGGATTACTGGACATGCTTCAAGAGCAATTATGACCACTGTAAAAACCTTAGAGATGGGGGTAAACAACAATCATGGACTGTAAGTAAACATTGTCAACTGCTAAATATTTTCCATAATCACTTCTAAATACTCATTCTCTGGTTACATTTTATTTACTTCATGCTTTGTGTCCCATATTTGAGTGCACAGGCTGTGAAAGAGGTTATTTTCTCAGTGATTACCATGTCTCTTACATACGTTCACTATCTAGTCAACTGGTGAACATTTCTGCCCCACACACCTCTAAATCATAATTTTTCTGGTTACATTTTATTTACTTCATGCTTTGTGTCCCATATTTGAGTGCATAGGCTGTGAAAAGGTGATTTTCTCAGTAATAATCATGTCTGCCTTACTCACATCAAAATCATCATTTTTGGGTTAAAATTCGATTAATTCATGCTTTGTGCCAATTATTTATGTGAATGGGGTCTTAATTAAGTGCTATGCATGTCCAGGAGGGAGGTAGGTAGGTGGTTTTCTG
>JAGKTI010040486.1:0-10396 GCA_018397915.1 Birgus latro
ATTTCTCGGCGAAAACGCTGAGTATGCAACTTCATCAAGTGTTCTTAAAGTTGATTGGAAAACACATTAATATATATTCAGATCTAAGAAGACACTTGTAAAGGTGAAACTGTCACATTTATGAAGGATAACAAGAAGTCGACTGACATGAAAAAAGAGCTGGCTCCTTAGGTTTTTAAGAACAAAATGCTTGAAACATTGCGAGGATCACAGAAAAAAAAAAATAAAAAAACGATTATTTTTTTCTCTCTAGCGGTAGTTTAAAATTAAGTCGAGCCTCCTGGAGGTAAAGAAAAAAATGCACAATATCAAGGTTCATGTTACACCATAAACCACATTTCCTTAGGTAAAATCTGTCAATACTGTGATTCCTCTCCAGACGGAAATCTAGATTATTAACTTATTTCCCGATTTTTTTTTTCTCAGCCGTGACTTCAAGTAGAAGTAGTGAAAATTGTGAAATGATTCCAGCTGATAGCATCCGTTTTGTAGGTAGGTCCATTCTATTTTAATCTAATGATGGCTGAATAAGCGTATTTCTCAACGAATAAGCTGAATATGCATCATCAAGTGTCCTCAAAGTTCATTGTAAAACAGACTATTTTATATTCAGAACTAAGAAGACTTTTGTGAGGGTGAAAATGTCACATTTATGAAGGATAACAAGAAGTCAACTGACACGAAAATAGTGCTGGCTCCTTAGGTTTTTAAGAACCAAAGGCTTGAAACATTGTGAGAAACACAGAAACAAATTAAAAACTTCGATTATTTTTTTCCCTCCAGCAATAGTTTAAAATTAAGTCGAGAATCCTGGCAGTAAAAAAAAAAAATGCATAATATCAAGGTTCATGTTACACCATAAACCACATTTCTTTAAGTAAAATCTGTCAATACTGTGATTCCTCTTGCGACGGAATTCTAGATTAACTGATTTGTCATTTTTTTTCCCCTTAGCTGTGACTTCAAGGAAAGGAAGTAGTACAAATTGTGAAATAATTCCGTCTGATACCATCCGTTTTGGAGGAACTTCCATTCTCTATTAATCTAATGATGGCTGAATAAGCGTATTTCTCGGCGAAAACGCTGAATATGCAACTCCCTCAAGTGTTCTCACAGTTGATTGAAACCACATTATTTTATATTCAGATCTAAGAGGACACTTGTGATGGTGAAATTGTCACATTTAAGACGGATAACAAGAAGTCGACTGACATGAAAAAAAGAGCTGGCTCCTTAGGTTTCTACGAACAAAATGCTTGAAAAATTGTAAGGATCACAGAAACAAGTTAAAAACTTGGTGGTTATTGTTTTTTTTTTTCTCCAGTAGTTGTTTAAAATTACTTCGAGCCTCCTGGTGGTAAAATAGAGAAAAAGAAAAAAAAACTAATATTTGCACAATATCAAAGATTTATGTTACACCATAAACCAAATTTCCTTAGGTAAAATCTCTCAATATTGTGATTCCTCTTGAGACGGAATTCTAGATTTTTAACTGATTTGTCGATTTTTTTTTTTCACAGCCGTAACTTCAAGGACAATAAGTAGTTCAAATTGTCAAATAGTTCCGGCTGATAACATTCCTTTTGAAGGTATATCTATTCCTTTTTAAATTATTGATGACTGATTAAGAGTATTTCTCGGCGAAAACGCTGAATATGCAACTTCCTCAAGTGTTCTCAAAGGTGATTGTAAAACACATCATTTTAAATTCAGAAGGAAGAAGACCCTTGTGAGAGTGAAAATGCCACATTTATGAAGGATAACAAGAAGTCGACTGACACGAAAATAGAGCTGGCTAAATAGGTTTTTAAGAACAAAAAGCTTGAAACATTGTGAGGATTACAGAAACAAATTAAAATATTCGATTTTTTTTTTTTTTTGTCCAGCAGTAGTATAAAATTAAGTCGAGCATCCTGGCTTTAAAAAAGAAATAATGGTGCAAAATATCAACGTTCATGTTATACCATAAACCACATTTCCTTAAGTAAAATCTGTCAATACTGTTTTTCCTCTTGAGACGGAATTCTAGATTATTAACTGATTTGTTTTTTTTTTTCCCCTACTTAGCCGTGAATTCAAGGAGAGGAAGTAGTATAATTTGTGAAATAATTCCGTCTGATAGCATCCGTTTTTGAGGAAGGTCCATTCTCTATTAATCTAATGATGGCTGAATAAGCGTATTTCTCGGCGAAAACGCTGAATATGCATCTTCCTCAAGTGTTCCCACAGTTGATTGGAAAACACATTATTTTATATTCAGAACAAAGAAGACACTTGTGAAGGTGAAAATGTCACATTTATGAAGGACAAAAAGAAGTCGACTGACACCTAAAGAGAGCTGGCACATTAGGTTTCCAAGAACAAAAAGCTTGAAACATTGTGAAGATTACAGGGATAAGTTAAAAACTTCGAATTTATCGTTTTTTTTTGTCTCCATGAGTAGTTTAAAATTATGTCCAGCCCCCTGGTGGTAAAAAAGAGAAAAAAAGAAGAAAAACGAATATTTGCACAATATCAAGGTTTATGTTACACCATAAACCACATTTCCTTAGGTAAAATCTCTCAATATTGTGATTCATCTTGAGACGGAATTCTAGATTTTTAACTGATTTGTCGATTTTTTTTTTTTTACAGCCGTACCTTCAAGAACAAGAAGTAGTTCAACTTGCGAAATAGTTCCGGCTGATAGCATCCGTTTTGAAGGTATACCAATTCTCTTTTAAATTAATGATGACTGATTAAGCGTATTTCTCGGCGAGAACGCTGAAAATGCAACTTCCTCAAGTGTTCTCAAAGTTGATTGTAAAACACATCATTTTATATTCAGAACTAAGAAGACACTTGTGACGGTGAAAATGTCACATTTATGAAGGATAACAAAAAGTCGACTGACATGTAAAGAGAGCTGGCACCTTAGGTTTTTATGAAGAAAAAGCTTGAAACTTGAGGATCAGAGAAACAAGTTAAGCTCTTAGAATTTTTCGTTTTTTTTTCTCCAACAGTAGTTTAAAATTTCGTCGAGCCTACTGGCGGTAAAAAAAAAAAAAAAAAAAAAAAACATTTACACAATATCAAGGTTTTGTTACTCCATAAACCACATTTCCTTAGGTAAAATTTCTCAATACTGTGATTCGTCTTGAGCCGGAATTCTAGATTAATAACTGATTTGTCATTTTTTTCCCCTTAGCTGCGACTTCAAGGACAAGAAGTAGTGCAAATAGTGAAATAGTTCCGGATTATAGCATCAGTTTTGGAGGTTGGTCCATTCTATTTTAATCTAATGAATGCTGAATAAGCGGCTTTCTCGGCGAAAACGCTGAATATGCAACATCCTCAAATGTTCTCAAAGTTGACTGTGAAACACATTATTTTATATTCAGAACTAAGAAGACTGTTGTGAGGGTGAAAATGTCACATTTATGAAGAATAACAAGAAGTCAACTGACACGAAAATAGAGCTGGCTCCTAAGGTTTTTAAGAACAAAAAGCTTGAAACATTGTGAGGATCACAGAAACAAATTAAAATCTTCGATTTTTTTTCCCTCCAGCAGTAGTTTAAAAGTAAGTTGAGCATCCTGGCGGTAAAAAAAAAAAAAATGCAAAATATCAAAGTTCATGTTACACCATAAACTACATTTCCTTAAGTAAAATCTGTCAATACTGTGATTCCTCTTGAGACGGAATTCTAGATTATTAACTGATGTCATTTTTTTTCCATTAGCCGTGACTTCAAGGAGAGGAAGTAGTACAAATTGTGAAATAATTCCGTCTGATAGCATCCGTTTTGGAGGAAGGTCCATTCTTTATTAATCTAATGATGGCTCAATAAGCGGCTTTCTCGGCGAAAACGCTGAATATGCAACATCCTCAAGTGTTCTCAAAGTTGACTGTAAAACACATTATTTTATATTCAGAACTAAGAAGACTGTTGTGAGGGTGAAAATATCACATTCATGAAGAATAACAAGAAGTCAACTGACACGAAAATAGAGCTGGCTCCTAAGGTATTTAAGAACAAAAAGCTTGAAACATTGTGAGGATCACAGAAACAAATTAAAAATTTCGATTTTTCTCTCTCTCCAGCAGTAGTTTAAAATTAAGTCGAGCATCCTGGCGGTAAAAAAAAAAAAAAAAAAGGCAAAATACCAAAGTTAAGGTTACACCATAAACCACATTTCCTTAACTAAAATCTGTCAGTACTGTGATTCCTCTTGAGACGGAATTCTAGATTATTAACTGATGTCATTTTTTTCCCCTTAGCCGTGACTTCAAGGAGAGGAAGTAGTACAAATTGTGAAATAATTCCGTGTGATAGCATCCGTTTTGGAGGAAGGTCCATTCTCTATTAATCTAATGATGGCTGAATAGGCGTATTTCTTGGTGAAAACGCTGAATCTGCAACTTCCTCAAGTGTTCTCACAGTTGATTGCAAAACACATTATTTTGTATTCAGAACAAAGAAGACACCTGTGAAGGTGAAAATGTCACATTTATGATAGATAACAAGAAGTTGACTGACACGTAGAGATCGCTGGCACCTTAGGTTTCTCAGAACAAAAATCTTGAAACTTTGTGAGGATCATAGAAACAAGTTAAAAACTTCGAATTTATCTTTTTCTTTTCTCCAGTAGTACTTTAAAATTTCGTCGAGCCTCCTGGTGGTAAAAAAAAAAAAAAAAAAGCGAATATTTGCACAATATCAAGTTTTAAGTTACACCATAAACCAAATTTCCTTAGTTGAAATCTCTCAATATTGTGATTTCTCTTAAGACAGAATTCTAGATTTTTAACTGATTTGCCGTTTTTTTTTTTTTTCACAGCCGTAACTTCAAGGACAAGAAGTAGTTCATATTGTGAAATAGTTCCGACTGATAGCATCCGTTTTGAAGGTATATCTATTCTCTTTTAAATTAATGATGACTGATTAAGCGTATTTCTCGGCGAAAACGCTGAATATCCAACTTCCTCAAGTGTTCTCAAAGTTGATTGTAAAACACATCATTTTATATTCAGAACTAAGAAGACACTTGTGAGGGTGAAAATGTCACATTTATGATGGATAACAAGAAGTCGACTGACACGAAAATAGAGCTGGCTCCATAGGTTTTTAAGAACATAAAGCATGAAACATTGTGAGGATCATAGAAACAAATTAAAAATCATTTTTTTTTTTTCACCAGCAGTAGCTTAAAATTAAGTCGAGCATCCTGGCGGTAAAAACAAAAAATATATATATGCAAAATATCAAGGTTCATGTTACACCATAAACCACATTTCCTTAAGTAAAATCTGTCAATAATGTGATTCCTCTTGAGACGGAATTCTAGATTATTAACTGATTTCTCATTTTTTTTCCCTTAGCCGTGCCTTCAAGGAGAGGAAGTAGTACAAATTGTGAAATAATTCCGTCTGATAGCATCCGATTTGGAGTAAGGTCCATTCTCTATTAATCTAATGATGGCTGAATAAGCGAATTTCTCGGCGAAAACGCTGAATATGCAACTTCCTCAAGTGTTCTCACAGTTGATTGGAAAACACATTTTTTTTTATTCAAAACTAAGAAGACTCTTGTGAGGGTGAAAATTTCACATTTATGATGGATAACAAGAAGTCGACTGACACGAAAACGGAGCTGGCTCCTTAGGTTTTTAAGAACAAAAATCTTGAAACATTGTGAGGATCACAGAAACAAATTAATAACCGATTTTTTTTTTCTCTCCAGCAATAGCATAAAATTAAGTTGAGCATCCTGGCGGTAAAAAAAAAAAATGCAAAATATCAAAGTTCATGTTACACCATAAACCACATTTCCTTAAGTAAAATCTGTCAATACTGTGATTCCTCTTGAGACGGAATTCTATATTATTAACTGATGTCATTTTTTCCCCCCTTAGCCGTGACTTCAAGGAGAGGAAGTAGAACAAACTGTGAAGTAATTCCGTCTGATAGCATCCGTTTTGGAGGTAGGTCCATTCTCTATTAATCTAATGTTGGCTGAATAAGCGCATTTCTCAGCGAAAACGTTGAATATGCAACTTCCTCAAGTGTTCTCACAGTTGATTGGAAATCATATTATTTTATACTCAGATCTAAGAAGACACTTGTAAAGGTGAAATTGTCACATTTATGAAGGATAACAAGAAGTCGACTGGATTGTAAAGCGAGCTGGCACCTTAGGTTTCTAAGAACAAAAAGCTTGAAACTTTGTAAGGATCACAGAAACATGTTAAAAACTTCGAATTTATCATTTCCTTTTCTCCAGTAGTACTTTAAAATTACGTCGAGCCTCCTGGTAGTAAAAAAGAAAGAAAGAAAAAAAACGAATATTTGCACAATATCAAGTTTTATGTTACACCATAAACCAAATTTCCTTAGTTAAAATCTCTCAATATTGTGATTTCTCTTGAGACGGAATTCTAGATTTTTAATTGATTTGCCGATTTTTTTTTTTTTCACTGCCGTAACTTCAAGGACAAGAAGTAGTTCAAATTGTGAAAAAGTTCCGGCATATACCTTCCGTTTTGAAGGTATATCTATTCTCTTTTAAATTAATGATGACTGATCAAGCGTATTTCTCGGTGAAAACGCTGAATATGCAACTTCCTCAAGTGTTCTCAAAGATGATTGTAAAACACATCATTTTATATTCAGAACTAAGAAGACACTTGTGAGGGTAAAAATGTCACATTTATGAAGGATATAAAGAAGTCGACTGACACGTAAAGAGAGCTGGCACCTTACGTTTTTATGAAGAAAAAGCTAGAAACCTGAGGATCACAAAAACAAGTTAAGCTCTTCAAATTTTTTGTTTTTTTCTTCTCCAGCAGTAGTATAAAATTAAGTCGAGCATCCTGTCGGTAAAATAAAAACATGCAAAATATCAAGGTTCATGTTACACCATAAACCACATTTCCTTAAGTAATATCTGTCATTACTGAGATTCCTCTTGAGACGGAATTCTAGATTATTAACTGATTTCTCTTTTTTTTTTCCCTTAGCCGTGGCTTCAAGGAGAGAAAGTAGTAAAAATTGTGAAATAATTCCGTCTGATAGCATCCGTTTTGGAGTAAGGTCCATCCTCTGTTAATCTAATGATGACTGAATAAGCATATTTCTCGGCGAAAACGCTGAATATGCAACTTCCTCAAGTGTTCTCACAGTTGAATGGAAAACATATTATTTTATATTCAGATCTAAGAAGACACGTGTAAATGTGAAATTGTCATATTTATGAAGGATAACAAGAAGTCGACTGGCCCTGATTTTTCAAGTAGAAGAAGTAGTGCAAATTGTAAAATAATTCCGGCTGATAGTATCCTTTTTGGAGGAAGGTCCATTCTCTTTTAATCTAATGATGCCTGAATAAGCGAATTTCTCGGCGAAAACGCTAAATATGCAACTTCCTCAAGTGTTCTCAGAGTAGATTGTAAAACATTATTTTATAATCAGAACTAACGAGACACTTGTGATAGCCAAAATGTCACATTTATGAAGGATAACATGAAGTCGACTGACACGTAAAGAAAACTGACACCTTAATGTTTTTAAGAATATTATGCTTGAAACATTGTGAGGAAAACAGAAACAAGTTAAAAACCTTGATTTTTTTTTTTCTCGACCAGTAGTTTAAAATTACGTCGAGCCTCCTGACGGTAAAAAAAAAAAAAAAATCTGCATAATATCAAGGTTTATGTTACACCATAATCCACATTTCCTTAGGTAAAATCTCTCAATACTGTGATTCCTCTTGAGACGGAATTCTAGATTATTAAATGACTTCTCGATTTTTTTTCCTCTTAGCCGTGATTTCAAAGACATGACGTAGTGCAAATTGAGAAATAATTCAGCCTGACTGCATCCGTTTTGGAGGTAGGTCCACTCTCTTTTAATCTAATGATGGCTGACTAAACGTATTTCTCGCCGAACACGCTGAATATGCATCTTACTCAAGTGCTCTCAAAGTTGATTGTAAAACATATTATATTATATAAAGAACTAAGCACTTGTGAGGATGAAAATGTCACATTTTTGAAGGATAACAAGTAGTCGACTGACACGTAAAGAGAGCTGGTACCTGATGTTTTTAAGAAAAAAAAAAAAGATTGAAACATTGTGAGGATCACCGAAACAAATTAAAAATTCCGTTTTTTTTTATTCTTTTTTTTCTCCAGCAGAAGCTGTTTAAAAATACGTCGACCCTCGTGGCGGCAAAAAAAAAAAAAATGCACTATATCAATGTTCATGTTATTCCATAAACCATATTAACTTAGGTTAAATCTGTCAATAATGTGATTCCTCTAAAGACGGAATTCTGGATTATTAACTTATTTGCCGTTTTTCTTCCCCTTAGACGTGATTTCAGGAAGAAGAAGTAGAGCAAATTGTGAAATAATTCCGGCCGATAGCATCCGTTTTGGAGGTAGATCCATTCAGTTTAATCTAATGATGGCTGAATAAGCGTATTTTTCGGCGAAAACGCAGAATATGCAACCTTCTCAAGTGTTCTCAGAAATGATTGTAAAACACATTATTTTATATTTAGAACTAAGAAGACACTTGTGAGGGTGAAAATGTCACATTTATGAAGGAGAACAAGATGTCGAATGACACGTTAAGAGACCTGGCACCTTAGGTTTTTAACATTGTGAGGATCACCGAAACAATTTAAAAACTTCGTTTTTTTTTAATCTTTTTTTTCTCCAGCAGAAGCTGTTTAAAAGTCCGTCTTGCCCAGTGGCGGTAAAATAATAATAATTATAATAATTGCACTATATCAAGGTTCATGTTATTCCATAAACCATATTAACTTAGGTTAAATCTGTCAATACTTGATCCTCTAAATACGGAATTCTGGATTATTAACTTATTAGTTGATTTTTTTTTTTTTTTCCAATAGCCCTGATTTCGAGGAGAAGTAGTGCAAATTGTGAAATAACTCCGGCTCATACTATCCTTTTTGGAGGAAGGTCCATTCTCTTTTAATCTAATGATGGCCGAAAAAGCGTGTTTCTCGGCGAAAACGCTGAATATGCAACTTCCTCAAGTGTTCTCAGAGTAGATTGCAAAACACGTTATTTTATAATCAGAACTAAGAAGGCACTTTTGATTGTCAAAATGTCACATTTATGAAGGATAACAAGAAGTCGACTGACAGATAAAGAGACCGGGCACCTTAGGTTGTTAAGAACATAATGCTTGAAACATTGTGAGGAACAAAGAAACAAGTTAAAAACTTCGATTTTTTCTCTTTTCTCCAACAGTAGTTTAAAAATTACGTCGAACCTCCTGGCGTAAAAAAAAAAAAAACTGCACAATATCAAGGTTTATGTTACACCATAAACCACATTTCATTAGGTAAAATCTCTCACTACTATGAATACTCTTGAGACGGAATTCTAGATAATTAACTGTTCTGTCGATTTTATTTTTCCCCTTAGCCGTGGCTTCAAGGACAAGAAGTAGTGCAAATTGAGAAATAATTCTGGTTGATTGCATCCGTTTTCGAGGTAGGTCCATTTTCTTTTAATCTAATGATGTCTGAATAAGCGTATTTCTCGCCGAGAACGCTGAATATGCATCTTCCTCAAGTGTTCTCAAAGATGATTGTAAAACACATTATTTTATATCCACAAATAAGAAGACACTTGTGAGGGTGAAAATGTCACATTTATGAAGGATAACAAGACGTCGACTGACACGTAAAGAGAGCTGGCACCTTTTGTTTTTAAGAACAAAAACTTTGAAACATTGTGAAGATAACACATACAAGTTAAAACTTCGAATTTCTCGTTTTTTTTTCCTCCTACAGTTGTTTAAAATTACGTCATACCTCCTTGCGGTGAAAAAAAAATCGAATATATGCACAATATCAAGGTTTATTTTACACCATAAACCACTTTTCTTTAAGTAAAATCTCTCAATACTGTGATTCCTTTTGAGACGGAATCCAAAATTATTAAATGATTTGTCAATTTTTTCCCCTTAACCGTGACTTCAAGGGCAAGAAGCAGTGCAAATTGAGAAATAGTTTTGTCTGATTGCATCCGTTTTGGAGGTAGGTCCATTCTCTTTTAATCTAATGATGGAGGAATAAGCGTATTTTTCGGCGAAAACGCTAAATATGTAACCTCCTCAAGTGTTCTCAGAGTTGATTCTAAAACACATTATTTTATATTTAGAACTAAGAAGACACTTGTGACGGTGAAAATGTCAAATTAATGAGGGATAACAAGAAGTCGACTGACACGAAAAGAGAGCTGGCACCTTAGGGATTTAAGAGCATAATGCTTCAAAAATTGCGAGGATCACAGAAACAAGGTAAAAACTTCGTTTTTTTTTCTCTCTCTCTCCAGCAGTAGTTTGAAATTACGTCGAGCCTCGTGACGGCAAAATATAT
>JAGKTI010040487.1:0-10396 GCA_018397915.1 Birgus latro
CACACTGTCACTCTCCTGATCTTTCACTACGTTCCACTGATCTCTCAATTTCTCCTGATACTCTATCATTTTCTCTCTTTTATCTAACTCACTCACTTTCAAAACCTCCCTGCCACGCCTAACTCTCCTAGCTCTCACCCATCTCTTACCTACTCTCAGCTTTCCCTCCACCAGGAAGTGGTCAGATATACCTCCACCCTCCCCTCTCAAAACTCTCACATCCAACAATCTTCCTATTACATTCCTGGAAACAACCACATAGTCCATCAATGCTCTGTCAACAACCATTCCACCCTCCTGTCTCACCCATGTATTCTTATAAATATCTTTCTTCTCAAACAAGGTATTCCCAATCACCATCTCTCGCTCATCACACACACCTATCATTCGTTCCCCATTTTCATTTCATCCAGGCACACCATGCATACCAACTACACCTTCAACTGCTACATTTCCCGCTCAAGCATTCAGATCCCACATCATTACCACATTCACATTCGCTCCAAAGCTCTGCAAACACTCATCAACATCATTCCAGAAAGACTCCTTCTCTTCTTCATCCCTTTCACTACCAGGCCCATATGCACTCACAAATACCCGCAACTCACGTTCAAATTTCGCTTGCACCCACTTCAGTCTCGATGACACCTCCTTCCATTCAATCACACACTGTTGTACTTCCGGGCTCACTAACAAGGCCACACCTTCTCTTGCCCTTCCTCTATCAACACCTGTCAATCTTCCATTCACACTTCCAAAAGTAGACTCACCTTTCCCTTTCATCTTTGTTTTGAATGGTGAGTTGCTTGAGGAGGTTGAGAGTTTTAAGTATTTAGGGTTATTTTTTGCTGTGGATGGAAGAATAGATGCAGAAGTGAAGTTTAGAATGAATGAATTTGGAAAGGTGCTCGGAGGAATGAAAAAAGTGTTTAGATGTCATTCACTCAGAATGGATGTAAAGAGATGGCTGGATGAGGGTATTGTGGTACAGACTGCATTATATGGGGCTGAAACATGGAATATGGGTGTAGCAGAGAGGAAAAGTTTGAATGTAATAGAGATGAGGTGTCTGAGGAGTATGTGTGGAGTGACGCGTGTGGATCGAGTGAGAAATGATGAAGTGCGAAGGAGAACTGGAATTGTTCGGGAGATGGCTGATCGAGTTGAGCAGAGGGTGTTGCAATGATTTGGGCATATGGAGAGAATGGAAAATGAACGATTGGTGAAAAAGATAACTAGAACTGATGTGAGAGGTATAAGGCTGAGAGGAAGACCACGAATAGGATGGATGGACAGTGTGAAGAGAGCGCTGAATGCGAGAGGGTAGTCTGTTGAGCAAGGAAGAGTGGCTGTGTGTGATAGAAATGAATGGAGAGAAACTGTGAATGAATAAATGATGACGCAGCCCTGAGGGAATATTCTCCCGCAATTTGTTTGATCAGTTGATCAGGTCAGGTGCGGGTAAGGGGATGGGTCCATTATGATGTGGCAGGGGTAAACCAGCTTTGCTGTCGGGCCCTGCTGCGGATGTCACTGACTGCACTGTGTTGTTGACCCTCGTGCAGTGTGGTGCTGTGAGGATCTGTCCTTTCTCCCCTCTGGGGCTAAGATATGAATGAACGTGTATGAATGGATGATTAAATTGGAAGTGTGTTGACCTGTCTCGGCTACCACCCTTTTCTTGAGGGAAGCAGCCTAGGTATATAGATAGATAGATAGTAAAACACTCTAAATTATTTAGCATATAAATCGATATAAAATTACATAATTTAACAATAACATTAATAAAATATTATAGAGGAAAAGAGTACAAAATTAATGTACAAGTTACAAAACAACTACACTCACAAACAGCAGGCTAACTGGCAACTCTGACTCGTACTGGAACTAGAAGAAATATCGGGACTTCTCCAGCACTACCTAAGTAGCAAACCCTCGCTTCATAACATTAATCCCTCGCAAGTCCATTGTTGTCCCGACAAAACTACACAGTGTATACAAACATAATTAATCCTAATGAAACATCTAATTATCCACAAAATAATCCTTCAACTAAGCAGGTCTTCTCCTATGCCGCTTCCGACGACTTCCATGCTCCTACACACAGTCCATTCCTCCTGGAAAGCCTTGGTTCTCCTCCTGGTTCACTTCCTCCCTTGGGAATCTGTCACCGTCCTCTTATACTTCAGTTCCTTGGTCCTCCTCAACATCCTCAGCTGCGGGTGAGCACGATTTCTCGAAGACATTCCAGCTGTACTGTCCTGGTCCATGGTACTGCCACAGAAGATTTAAATGTACCACCTTTGGGCGAGATTTTCTGCCTCCTCGAATATGGTACTTTACATCTGACAGGCGGTCGAACAAAGTGTATGACCTGTCCCATGGACTCTGCAGTTTCTGTGACTGTCCCTTCTTTCCTGAGGATAGTATAACCAAACTTGGTCACCATCCTTGAGTGGCACCCTTGCTTTGTCATCATACTTGCACTTCAACACCTCTCCTGAAAACTTAAGAGCTGCATGCACTTGATGATGTACCTCAGCTAGCCTTTCCTGAAGATGCTTCAAGTAGCTGGAGGTGTTTTGCACGTGTGTAGCCAGTAGACTCTTGGGATGCAGACCAATATGCCATCAACAATGAAGGTAATTTCTGGTCCCATTCTTTTTGTCCCTCTTTGCAGTACTTGGCCAGTTCTTGTCCTAGGGACCGGTTGAATTTCTCTGCCAACCCATTTGACTATAGTCTTTGTGGGCTCGTCCTGGTTCTCTTGATCCCCAGTAACTTGCAACACTCACAGAACACAGCAGACTATAAGTTTCTATCCTGGTCTGGATGTAGCTTTTGTGGCATCCAAAAACAACAGAAAAAGTGGTCAACCAACACCTGAGCAATCATCACAGCCTCTTGATCAGGGATGGCATAGGGTTCTGGTCACTTTGTGATGTAGTCCATGGCAACACATGTATACTGGTTTCCTCTTTCAGTGAGAGGCAGAGAGCCAGCAATGTCCACCACGACTCTTTCCATTTGTTAACTCACTTGGTACAGCTGGAAAGGAGCGCAATCACGTTTCTTGGATCCCCTCTTGGCAGAACACACATCACAGCCTGACTCCACTCTTCAGCATCCTGACACATTCCAGTCCAGTAGAAGCTCTCTCGTAGCTGGCTTAGAGTTTTCTTCACTCCAAGGTGCCCAATAGTGATCTGGTTATGAGACTCACCCAAGATCTAGGACCTCCTTTTCTTCAGAACCACAAGTTGCCAATACTTGCTGAGGCCATCGAATGTCTCCCACTGACGTTCCAGAAGTCCATTGTTGAAATGAAGAAGGTCCCACTGACTCTAATAGCTTTTAGTCGGAGGGCTAAACCTGGAAACCTCTTCCCAAGACGGTCACACTGTACTCTGCTGCCAATCTACCACTAGTTGTAAACCTGCATCCTCCAATTGCTTACTCTTTAGGACTTCTTCATCCGATGCTGGCCCTGTTACTACAGTACAGGTGCATTTGTTACTATGATCTTTTTTACTACACTGCCGGCACTCTGGGTCACAAGGCCAACAACTCAGGCTGTCAGTATTGCATGTACCCGCCCAGGACAATGCTGCACCTCATAATTGTGCTGGTCAAGCTTCCTGAGCTAGCATGGCAGTTGTCCTTCTGGATTCTTTATCGTCTTCAGCAACTTGAGTGATGCATGGTCTGTCCTGATGATGAAGTAGGGATGGAAGAAAGCAAGGCTCTTCATCAATGCCAAGAGCTCCTTACGGGTCACACAGTAGTTCCACTCCAGTGAACTGAGCTTCTTGCTGTAATATGCCATCAAATACTCTTTTTCGTCTTCCTTCTGCAACAGGACTCCACCAATACCATGGTCACTAGCATCACAGTCCAGAATGAATGGCTGACTCTGTTTAGGGTACGGCAGTACTGGAGAACTTGCCAACACATGGTTGAGTTCATCAAAGGCTTTCTGAGTCACTGCTGTCCACGCAAACATCTGCCTCTTCCACAACAGCTTGTACAGAGGTGCAGCTATTGTTGCAAAGTCCTTGACAAAACGCCGTTAGTAGGTACCCATGCCCAGGAAACTCCGTAGTTCCTTCACACAAGTTGGAATCGGCCAGTTTTCCACAGCTGCCAACTTCTCTGGATCAGTACGGACACAGCCTTCACCTGCAATCAGTCCCAAGTACTTCACTTCCTTGTGAAACAAGTAGCATTTCTTGCAGTTCAGTTAGAGATGCGCGACTTGGATCATGTTGAGCACCTCTGACAGCCTCTCCAGTTCCTGGTCAAAAGTCTGTCCAAACACAGTTACATCGTCTAGATAGATGAGAGCCGCCAGCTAGTCCAGGCCTTCGAGCACAGGATCCATGAGACACTCAAAATTAGCTGGGGAATTGCATAGACCAAATGGCATCACTTTAAACTGCAATACACTTCGCCCGTTTGAAAAGGCTGTATTCTCTTTGTCCTTCTCCGGAACCTTGACCTGATGATATCCTGCCTTCATGTCTAAGGTGGAGAACCACTTGGCACTTGATAGAGCATCCAGCATGTCATCAATCCTCGGCAAGGAGTATGCATCCTTCACTGCCACTTCATTCAAGGACTGCTGGACTTTTCTATCACTACTTGACTTTGGAGATTCACCATCACCTTCTCCATTTCATGTTGTTGGCCTGGCACCATCCTCCATGCTGGCAGTTTAATCAGGTTGTGATCCCCGGTGTCTATACAATGCTCGACCAGATCAGTGCACTCCATGTCTAGGTCTCTGGTGGAAATAACATCAGCAAACTTCGTCAGCAGCTGTCTGAACTTCAGCATTTGTGAGTCATCCAGGTGTTGGCAACTCCTTGAAAATAGATCTTGTAGGTCATATGGGAGATACCCATCCTCTTTGAGTACACTCCTTTTGCAGGCCTTCCTCTCAGGCTACTCTGGGTCCACTGCCTGGCACAGTCTCACAATTTCTCCCTCGCTGATATTCTGTGGCTCAAGGGAGAAATTGGCCACCACAACTGGCATTTCACCTGTACCTGTTTCCAACTAACGTCTCCCAACCATCACTCCAACCTTCGTCTTGCACTGTATATCAGGCTGTACTACCCCTAGACAGCTGACAAAAGAGCCACTCACCTTGCACTGGAGCAAAAGTTATGATTTTGGGGGTATAACAGTAGTTTGGAGCACCCTCACCTCGCCACAATAATTGGTACGTCATACTGCAGTGACAGGAACTGGAATTCCTTGAACCTTCGACTTCATGGAGCAGAAGTCCAACTCACATCCCATGGGCATCAGATAGTCAAGACCCAGAAGACAAGCCAGACCAAGAAGGCAAGGATCCTCCAACTCGGCTACACAGACAGGAAACGTGGACTCTTGCCCTGCCACTTCAAACCGGACATCTAAGGGTCCCCTCAGCACTGCGCGATGCCCAGTTATGCCGCACAATTGTTCTGATGACTCAGGCAGATACCGATGATGTTACATATCAGGCCCCAAAAAAGTCTGCTCTGAGGCCGAAACAATCACCAGAGAACACTTCTTTCCGTCTATTCTTCCATTTTTTTTTTTTTTTTTGCACACTGTCAATTGCAGTTCTGTTGCTTTTTCTCGGTGGTGGGGCTACTTGGGAAAAGCTGGCCGGTGGTTGCCCCTTAACACCAGCCTCCACTAGTTTTCTGCTTCTTTCTGGGCTGTGCAGCCTTCTTCTTATCCTCCTTTTTCTTCTTCAGACACTCAGAACTGAAATGTCCCGCCTCACTACATGTCCAGCACGCTTTTGTTACAGTTGAAGATTTCCTTGCTCTGTTCTGTTCTTGTTCTTACTTTCATTTGCAACAATCGTCCTTCTTGTGTCCCAGCTTCCTGCAGAACCAGCAACCTCTTCCTGTATTCTCCTGTTTCCTCTTGCACTCGTAGCAGTCCTCTGTCCTATGTTCTGGCTTTTCACAGTACCAGCAACTTCCTTCAAACTTCTACACTTCATGAATCTGGCCCAATCTTGCCTTGAATCCTGCACTACAACCTGCCTGAAAAGTGGATGTACTGGACCTGACGTAGGACTCAAATTCTTGAGCCCTGGCCAGTGCTTCTTGCATGCTTTGGGGGTGTGCCTGCTTCACTTGCAATTTCAACTCTACACTATCAGGAACATTGACAAGCTTGTCCCTCATAAGAATAGCAAACAGGTTAGGTGCAGCTCCAGGGTACACCTTGTATGCCATACTCTCCAGGTCATGAGGAAGCTGCTGTAGGGATTCTCCTCGAGCCCATGCACGGTCCAAAATCTTGCTTTTTAAACTTCAGCCTTGTACATGGTCCCATATCTGCACTCCAGCACTCCTGCTAGGGACTGATAACTGTTCCTCTCCTCCACTGATATTTGGCCAAGAATCTCCATTGTAGCACCTTCGAGGCTTGTAGCTGGCTGCGCTGCCCTCTACTTATCATCCCAACCATTCTGATCGGCAAGCAACTCTAACTGCACACGATAAGCTTCCTAAGATACTTTGCCATCAAATTCCTGAGGTTTCTTTTTAATTGGACCTTCATTATAGCCATGCACTTCACTGGTTTTGGCCCTAAAAACTGGGGCATCAGATAAAGTGCAGGACTTAAAACTTCTGCATTTTGATTATTCAACCCTGTACTGCTACCTTTAGATGCTTGAGATCCGTCAAGTTTGATCATACTGTACACTGTCCATTCTTTTCATACTCCCTGCACACTAACCTGAGGCTCTGTAGTGGAATATTTCTCTGCAGCTTCAATGTTCTCACTGATTATTTTCACATGGTCGAGTACATTCTTCAACTGACCATATTCATGCTGTCTGCACTCCATCACAACTTCTTCACTAATTGTTTTCAACTGCTCGTCTACATGCTGTTTGTGCTCTGTCACATTATTGTTTACCTCATACCTTTGTTGCCGTAGCTTAGCGTATACTTCCTCCTTCAACTGTTGCTGCTCTGCCTTCATTTCCCACACGAAAGCATCTAGCTGTCCTTGTATCCTCAGTTGGAATTCCTTCTATTGCTCCTATAATGCCTCTTGAAGCTGTTCCATCTGTGCTTGCAAGTGTTCTTTAATTTCTTCATTTTGTGTCAGTAATTGTCCTTTGACTTCTTTCTGTCCTTCATTCTGTGCCTGTAATTGTTCTTTGAGCTTTTTCTGTCCTTCAGTCTGTATCTGTAACTGTTCTTTGAGTTCTTTCTGTCCTTCATTCTGGCATGTAGTTTACACTTTGCTCTTGTAACTGTACACTTTGTGCTTGCAAAAGCTTCACAATTGCAGCCAGCGAAGCTTGCTCATGCCTTGCTTGGCCTCGTGTCTGTACACCTTCTGCTTCCATGTCGAAGATTAGACTCACTGCAGCACTTTGATCCAAACCCCTGACACCACTGTTATGTCCCCGTCCCACACTGCCACAGGCTCCAACAGCAGTAGATCAGTATAGGAAGGAAGTTGCCGAGTGACTTGTTCTTCCAAAAGGCAGCCTTTCAGTGTACAACAACACATCAACACAGGCGCTGTACATAACACTGGCTTCTTAAGTTCAGTGACTTTATTTTCTAGATAATTACACTTACTGCTTTCTAACTTCACTATTTTCACAAATGCCGAATGTATACAAACTTCACTAACTGCGATTACACTTAATGCTTGCCAACAACACTTCACTATTTTCATAAGTAACGAAGATATACAAACTGCACTGCACTGACACCGAACTGCACTCAGACTGAACTGAAAACCTACTGAAACTGCTCACATTTTCCCCGTCCTCATACAGCCTTACATTACTCTCGAAGCTTCTAGTATACTCTAGCACCTACAGTAACCAAATCAGACACCCAAAACATGCCAGAGTTTTCTTACATTGCATAAGTCACAATTTTTTTTTGCATACATACTGAGACAAAATTACATAATTTAACAGTCAAATAAATAGAACAGTACGAGGACAAAGAACACAAAAATTAATGTAAAACTTTCAAAATATCTACACCCACAAACAGCACAGGCAACTCTAACTCGTATCAGAACTACGAGAAATGTCAGGAATTCTCCAGCACTACCTAACTAGCTAACCCCCACTTCATAAAAATATATTAACCACTTACAGCCTCGTGTCACTCAGAGGGGACGGTTTGGGTAAATTCCAAGTCTTAAATAAGATGAGAACCCTAAGGTAGGGACCTACGAGTTTCGCAGCTATAAGCCGGTAAGCTAAGGCCGGTACGCTTAGTAATTCCTCCCCACTATATACAAGGTGCAGCAACCCTGCACTCTGGAGGGTTATCATCCGCGATAGCAAAGCGAGTTTGGGTGTTATATTTTGATTGGTGTGTGTGTGTGTGTGAACAAAATTACTCAAAGAGTTTCTATTCGATTTACCAAAACATGGTGAAAGTGTTGTGGGTCAGACAATGGGTCAAAGAAGAAGATTATGAGGAAAAGTCACAGTTTGAACAAGAGTACCAAGTTTTTATCCAGTTAGAGAAAATAAACATTGGGGAACGACTGAGGGAAATGGGAGGATGAAAGAACTAATTTTTTATATCAAATAGTCAAAGGCTAAGGTCAAAGGGCAAGATCAAAGTTTGACCCATGTGTCGTTGTGTGAACAAAATAACTAAAAAAAACGTTGATCTCATTTCGACCGAATTTAGTGCATGAGTTGATGATCAGACGAGGGGTTTTATTTTCTTTGAGAACAATAAGTCAAAGGTCAAGGGCACATGGGAATGTTAACTTAAACCAAACTTTAAGGAAGGTTTCTGGGAAAGGCAAGAACACAACGATTGCATTATTAGAATCATAATTTTTTCAAAGGGTCAAGGCCACAGGGAAAGGTCGAATGTCAAAGTCACTTGGCAAGGTCAACTCGGTCAGTTCAAAACTGCTTCAGGCCAGATTTAATTCCGAGGTTATGGGTCAAGTAAAAATAAAATAATTCGACTATGAAAGCAATCAATCGAAGAAGTACACAGAGCAAACTCAAATGTTTGGGGCTTTATCTATTTGGTGGGCTCGAGTGTTGTACGTGAGCCTTACATGATGTGAATGCTTTTTAGGGGGATGCAGGAGGGATACTGTACCGTTTGGTTAAGTCTGGTTAAGACTGAGGTGATTCTGAAAGCAGCTGAAATGAAGTGAAGCAGAAAGAAGTGGTATGTGAGTAATCATTTAAAATTTTAGGTGTGCATGGTTAAACCTATGTGACTCTATGATATACATATTTTCATCTCTGTAAAAGCCCTTGGAATCCATTCAGTGGCTTAAATACTTCAGAATAGTTTGGTGTTTGGTTCAGGGTGCACCTTATCTGAAGAACTTCAACGCGGTGATGTGGCGGTGTGTGGAGGCTGGCTTAATCGAAAAGTGGCTATATGACCTATACGCCGTTGATGTGAAGGAATACCAGGACCAGAAGTCATCACAGGAGCAGGAGGAGACAGCCGTCGAGAATGACACCAGGCTTGTAAGGTTTAGATCAGAGAGAGAGAGAGAGAGAGAGAGAGAGAGAGAGATTTAGAAATAATCCCATTGTACTGTAAATTTTTATTTTCATATTTTTCTGGCTACTGCCATACTATTTTACTTAACTGAGAAAATTTCCTGCCTGACAGAGGTTTGCCAAGAAGGATATTTTTTTCGGAACAAAATCACTATACTTTGCGCCAGCCAAAATGGCGTTTAATCCACATCCTCTCTTAACATCGGCACTTATTGGGATGGTAACTATCGTGCAGAGTACAGAATGGTGACCTACGTCATTGGATATGTTCATATATATTCGTAAATATTACAACAATTTCCCCTGTCTCTTGGATGATATCGGAAAGTGAATGGTTCTGTTGTTAACCCACCGAGTCCCATCGACGTACGATGTACGTCGCTACTTTTTTCTGCGGACAGACGGAACGACGTACATCGTACGTCACGCAATTACAAGGCAAATTGTGTGCACATTTTTCAACATTCACGGGTGATTTTTGGTAGGCATATGTGGGAGACCTTCCTCTACCTGCTGTCAAGCAGGGATACTGCCTGGCCCCTCCTAACCCCCCCTTCACTCCCCCCCCCATACTGGGCAAATCACCTGTTAGCAGCAACCTAGCCAGTAAAGGTATGTTGCCCCAAGGTCTCTCTAATGACGAAATTCACGGTGAAAGTGATTCCTGAGGTGGAGGACAAAGAAACAAAGAAGCTAGAGGTAGAAACAAACAGAAGTGATGAGGTGGTAATGTCATAAAGGAAGGTGCCATATACTGGGGTTTTGGGTCAGTGAACAATGCTTATAAACGCCTATATTATTGTGTGAACACCATTATAGACTTTTACTACACATAAATTCATACCAAATAAATGA
>JAGKTI010040488.1:0-10396 GCA_018397915.1 Birgus latro
TGGGGGGGGCTGGGTTTACGATAGAAGAGTTGAGAGGTAGGATGGGACTGGAGTGTATTGGTGTTGTGATGAGGAGAGGTAGGCTGAGGTGGTTTGCACATGTGGAGAGGATGGGGGATGATAATTGGGTACAGAGGGTGAGAAGTGTTAATATTGGGGGAGGGGTTGGGAGGGGTAGACCGAGAAAGACATGGGACGAGGTCATTAAATGTGACTTAAGGGTTAAGGGACTGAATAGGGAGGCTGCCAGAGATCGAGCAGCGTGGAGAGCCGCCATTAGGTGACCAAGGCCGACACATGCAAGCATGTTGGAGCCTTCAAAAACGAAACGAACGACGATTCTCCATATCCTTCCCATCCAATCTCACTGTACATTCACTGGCATCACTTCTCTTGAAGACCATCACTCTACTCTTCCCGACATTCACCTTTAGATTCCGTTTCTTACACACTCTCCCAAACTCATCTACCAAGCCTTGCAGCTCCCCTTCGTCTTCACTCAACAACACAGTATCATCTGCAAACAACAGTACAGGGAGTTTCCAAACACTGCCCTCTCTCACTAGGGCCGCTCCAACATCCACTGCCCGACATTGTATCTCTTTTATAACCCTCTCCATGTACAGATTGAACAACCATGGAGACATGGCACATCCTTGTTTCAATCCAACCTTCAAATGGAAAGATTCACTCAGTTTGCCATCCACACGCACTGCAGCCTTAGCACCCTCATACATACTCTTCACTGCCTTCAACAACTTCCCATCCACTCCATATATTCTTAATACCTTCCACAAACCTTGTCTATCCACCCTGTCATATGCTTTCTCCAGATCCATGAAGGCTGCATACAACTTCTTGCCCTTCTCGAGAAACTTTTCCACTAAGGATCTAAGAATGAATATCTGGTCTACACAACCTCTTCCCTTCCTAAAACCTCCTTGTTCTTCTCCAACTAATTCCTCTGTAATTTCCCTAACTCTGTCAATAGTCAATAAGTATACTATCATATACGTTTCCTATTACACTGAGAAGGAAAATGCCCCTATGATTACCATGTCAGGGGGAAAAATGTAATTCAGGAGGATAATGTGATATTGTATAATTGGAGAATACAATGTATAGCTATGTGTGCTAGGAATGACTATCTAGTCATTTATTACGAGAGAATAGACTCGTGAAATCAAGTAGCGATTTCACTTTATGCTGGCTTACTTCGCCAATTCTCTAGAGTCGAGAATTTATAGACTTTCTCAACGGTACACAGCAGAGACTAGACGCTCAAGTAGGCTGTAATAATAATAATAATAATAATAATCAGGATCTTGGCTGAGCCAAACTCCTAGCTAGCACAACGAATTTAAGGATTAATCCCAAAAGCTGGCCTAAGTACCAGTCGTGATTAATATAAAGAGTTGTGCTAACGTGGAATAGCAAAATTATACTAAATATGTGGGGAAATTAAACACGACTGTTACATTTAACAAAGCTCAAGAAAACGAACTGTAAATTTATTGAATACAAGAAAATAAATTTACGTTACATGACTCCAATCCAAATCAAAGAAAGGGAAATGCACTCACTCAAATACTCAGACAAATAGCTAAATAACCCAAAAACTTAAGCCTAGGAAAACAAAAGAAAATACTGATCGGTATAGGTGAGACCGTGCTGCTGTCAATCACCAAGTTGGTGGGAGCTTCGGGGATTCACGCCAATACAAGCTGAGACCTGAAATCGCTAAGAAAAGTGATTGCTCGAGCCTTTGTACGGCACAACCAGACACTCCGTGACTAAGAAGCAGACTAACTCTGGTTTTGAGTGCCCGACGTGAGGAATGTGAGAAAGGGGCGTGACCCGGGCAACGGCCGGGAGGCGAAAGCGATAATTCAGAAATTATCGCTCAGAGGAATGCACCGTCTGCACATAAAAACAATCACTCGTGAAAGAATGACGAAAGTTTTGACAACTCGATGTGAATATAAGTATGCGAGCGGACGGTTGAGAGAATGAGCGAAATCTCTTACATTTCATAATAATTCGTTCCTCCCGCAAAATCACTCGGTCACAATTTACGTTACATAATTTTACGCTGTAGAAAATTCGTGACATACCACACACTGCTTTTTCCCCTTTTCCTTTGTACAGAGGAATAATTATACCTGACTTCCAATTCTCCGGGACTCTACCCTCCTCCCAAGCTAATCTGCACACCTTCCACATCCATTCTATTACTATCTCTCCCCCATGCTTCAGCATTTCACCACACACTCCATCAATTCCTGGGGTTTTCCCCATTCTAACTTTCTTCATTGCTTCCACCACTTCCATCCTACTGATTTCTTCCTCTCTTCTCACAACCCTCCTTCTCCCTGCCATTCCCCAGCCACTTATACTTGCATTACTTTCATTCTCTATGTTCAACAGTTCATTAAAGTGTTCTCTCCATCTGTTTACTTTTTCTCCCTACTCCACTAGTAATCTACTATTTTTATCTTTCACCCCCCACTGACTTCGTTGGCACCCTGTCTAGCTCTCTTTACCTCCTTCCAGAACATTTTCTTACATTCCCTCCACTTTGCACTCAAATTCCTTCCAAATTCCTCATCCACTCATTATATGCTTTCTTCTTTTGTGCCACAGCCTCTCTCACCTCTTCAGTCCACCATGCTGTTCCCTGAACCCCCTTTCGTCTTCACTTCACCCTACACACCACCTCACATGCTGCACAGTTTCTTCTGTGAATACCTTGCACACACCTTTCACGTCCCCCATCTGCTCCAGTCTATATTTACCCAATCTCTCCTCCACTTCTCTTTTATATTCAGTCTTTATTCCATCCTCTTGTAACTTTTCTACCCTCCTTGTAACAAGTACTTCCTCCTGTCTTTCCCTTCTTCTCTTCCTCCATCTTGTTTGGATTCTGATTCTGGCCACCACCAAGTGGTGGTCAGAAAGTCCACTCCCCCAACCTCTATATACTCTTGCATCCATTACTCATCTTCTCATCCTTTCATCCACACACACACAGTCAATCATTGCCTTCCGTTCATTCATTCCACCGTCCTCTCTTCTCACCACTCGCCATGTATACCTATGGATCATTTTGTGCCTGAAGAGGGTATTAGCTATCACCAACCCCCTCCCAGCACAAATGTCCACTAAAGCACTGCCATTCTCATCCATCTCTGCAGACACACCCCACTCACCAAGCACTCCATCCACCTTCTCATTCCCTACTTTTCCATTCACATCTCCAATCAGAAACACTCTCTCATTCCTTTCAAATTTTTCCAAGCAGGCTTCCACATTTGTCCAAAACTCTTCTCTCACTCTACTTACACGATCTTGCGTTGGCGCATACACGCACACAATTGCCCACATTTGTAGTCCAACTTTCACTCTTACCCACACAATCCTTGACCCAACTGATCCATACTCTCTTACATACTCCTTCCACCTGTTGCTCACAGCAATACACACTCCCTCTTTCGCCCTCTCATTCTCACCCACTCCCGCGCATATACCCCATCCATACTCCCATTATCTCACACTCTCACCTCGCCATTTAGTTTCGGTTATTCCACATATATGCACTTTCGCACTCTCAAGCACCTGTACAATCTCTCTCTCTTTCACCTCATCATTCATACCCCTAACATTCCACGATGCAGTCTTTACCACGTCCTTTGTCCGGTCCTTTTTCGTCAACTTATACACCAAAAATATATTTGCATCGGCAGGTTCGTCACCGGGAGCAATTGGCATCTAATATTAGTGCTTCCAGCCGTCTCCATGACACAAAGCAGGGCACACGAAGACTTTCAGCTGATGTTTTCACCATATTTCACAACACGACTTTTGTCTTTGATTTTATGTGAGCTAATAGTTCTTGCTTGTACTGAAGGTCTGTAGGAGACCCTAGCTTCACAGTACTATCCTTCAACATATATGTACACAGGTTATATAGAAATTAAGAACCTTATTTTCTGCATTATAATTATCACGCAAAGTGTAAATATGCGGTATTCGTGAGGTGTTAGTGTTTTGACTGTACTGAGGGTCGGTAGGAGACTCTAGACTCACCATATCACAACCTCCCCTGTAGTGATATTATTTTTTATATCTGGTGCTTTCGTATTGTGTTAGTGTGTGATGTACGAACACTGTTAATGTTGGTTGTATTGAGGTTCGGAAGATCTGACCTTTACACAGGAGTTCCTTACCCTTTTTGGTTCTAGTATGGAGTTTCTACGTGGTTTATAAGAGATGTTGGTGTTTGGTTATACAGTACTGAGAGTCAGTAGGAGACCCTATCGTCACCGTATCACCTCCCACCCTTTAGTGGCTATATATGGATTGAGGACATTACATAAAAAACGATTTTCCGGTCTAGGATTATCATGTGGTATACCTGATATGTTAGTATTATCGTACTGAAGGTTAGTAGGAAACCCTAGCTTCACCATACCTCCTTCTTAATTGTAGCGGTTATTTGGCAAACATATACATATTTAAAACATTGTGTTTTTTCAGGGTTTTAGTCTGTTGTGTACTACGATATTACTGTTCATTGTACTGAGGTTGAGACGGAGCCCATATCCTTACCATACCTCCTTCCAACTTATAATAGTCATATTATAATAAAGGATAATATTTTTTTTAAACGTGGTCTTCTGGTATGGTGTTGGCATGTGATGTGGTTGCGATATTTGTGTTTGGTTATTCTGCGGGTCAAAAAGGCTCGAATGCAAGAACGAGGCTTCAGCCGTACTTGGGAACTGAGTATTTCTCAGGTCGTACTTGAGACGCGTCCGTCAAAAACCGTATTACACAAACAAGGCTTAAACCTCCGAGAGGCAGAGCTGATGCTCTGAAGTCCAACCCGCCTCTGAGTGGGCTTACTGAGAACCTACTGCTTAACGATTTTGAAGGATAGATTTACTGTTATAAAACGATGGATATTTCATTAACGACCCTTAGTACAACAAATGACTCTGACTAAAAGATTATTGGCTGAAAACATTTGGAAACAACACAGAATGTTTGGTCATCTGGACAATAATAGGCTGCGTTTTGTATTAATTTTAATATAATCACTTCCCATCTTGTGCTCATATTACACACGTGTTGCTAGCAAGGTATTTATATTTCCTTTATGATGGGATCAGTACTGATGTACGGTACTACTAGGCTGTGAAAAACAAAAAAACTTCTTGTACACAATCTTTGCATCTGCACTTACTATTTAGACTATTATACAGTTTTCATAAGATAATAAGGTGCCGTATAGTTAACAATCCTTTGTGCAACATCAGTATTTACACAATTTTATCTAGGCTGCACTCCTTTGTATAGCACTGATAAATAGTTTTCATAACCTATTCAATTTATATAATGTGGGTCCTGATTTACAGTGCATATTTCACTCATAATAACCTATATTGTAATAAGAGGCTTTATTATACACTTATATACACTGTCTGTGACTCTGGAATTTATACGATACAAATGAAACTATAGCATAAGCTGTCACGGAAAATTTTTACTCCCTTCATCACTACTGTTTTAACATTATCTTGAAGTAGGCTAAAGTCTATGTTCCACTGTCAGGAACTTTCCCACGACACACCACGATTCATGTCTTCGTGTGTCGCCGCATGTCGTCATGAGTAACGTGGCGTGACTTAGCGATGAGACGTGGAGAACTTGGTCATTCTTCGCGGTTCTTGGCGCGCTACGACAATTTTTGGAATGTTCAAAAATTATCGGAGTGGGCGCCGAGGAGGAGAACGTGACATGTCGTCACGGTAACGACATTTGTCTTAGCTGTGACTTAGCGTGTCTTTGTGTGTCTTAGCTTGTCGTAGGTTGTCGTAGCTTGCTGTAGGTGCAATAACATGCACTTGGCAACTGACGCCTGCCTTCTTCTTTCTTGAAATAATGGCTATCGACCATAGGTGGCCATTAACCCAAAAAGTCTGTAAGTACAAGATTCAAATACACACACACAAAAATCAAATACACAAAAGACACTCAACTACACAGAAGATGCAAACAAATGTACAAAAGACGCCCAAATATACCAATAGACACTAATATACAAGCACTCGAAAAATAAAGGCTATGGAGGGCCAAGTCACACCTGCCTATACTCCACCCTCCTATATACCTGTATAGCCTTTCACCGAAGATCCTAGCCATCATCGTGTATCGTCGTATGTCCTGGTAATCTTAGCGGTAACTTAGCAGTAACTTAGCCGTTCCGTAGCGTTTCATACTGTGTCGTAATTTGACGTAGCGTGCCGTGGCAATGTCTTGGCGTGATGTGGAGTCAAAGTGACCGTTATTTTTTAACTGAGGGATGGTCGTAGTGTGTCGTCAGGATAACGTGACGCATTCATAAGGTGTCGTGGGATGCCGGAGCAATTTGTCTGATTGTCTTAGCACTAACGTGACTGTGTCGTGAAATGGCCGTTTAGGCCTGCAGTTTGAGGTATGATCGTGGCATTTCACCAAGATCATACTTCATGGTGATCGAGGCCGTTCTCGAAGATGAATCTGAATATGGGACACGGGCTTTGGTTATGCAGTTGTTTACTGTCGTCCATTTGACTGACCTGTGCACTTTAGGTGTATGAGGCAAGTAGGGCGAGTTCGATTCGAGGCTGCTGATTGGCCACAGATGATGTCATTGAAGTAGTAGTAGTTGTTGTTGTAGATTTGTCTCCCAAAAGATATGGGAAGACACGGGCAGAGAAAGCCCGTCAGTGTTGTTGGCTTAATAAGAGGATATAAAGCGGATGACGATGAGGTGGATCACAGCCCCGCCTTGTGGATCAAGGGAGGAATCATTGGCAATAATGCTTTCTTGCTGAGAGGTGAGCTGGTTGGAGGTGTAGGCCCGTACCACTTCTTTGTGCAGGGCAGTGTAGCTGTCAGGGTAGTCGTCAGCCTGCTAGCTAGGCTTGGTATAATCATCGATGTTGTTGAGGAGGTCTGCGTTGGGCTTAGCGCCAAGTTGGGAAGCAGTCTTCAGATATAGCGGCTATATAATGAGAACAGTACGTTCTCCCACGGTGGCAGTATCTTGACGTTTTCCCCGACGCTTTGCCTTCTTCTTCTTGGGTGGTGCAGAAGAGGCAGGAGCATCATAGATGGCTGGGTCACCCTGGCCGTCAGCAGCAGATCTCGGTGGTGAAGAGGGAGGGTCCTCGGGATCTTGTACCTCCCGACGATAGTGGATAGGGGCCTGTTTCTCCTCGGCTGCTGGCGGCGGTGGTTGGATTTCCATGGTGGTTGTAGTAGTGGTAGGTTCGACTTCCATTTCCGGTGTCGGGTCGTCAACAGTGGTAGCGGTGGCGGTGGTGGCCGTCGTCCTGTTAAGAGGAGCGTCCACCTGCAGCCATTTCCGCTGTGTCGTGCGGGGTTGAACTGGCTGCTGTGGCCGGGGCCGACGCTTCTGACGAGTGGCGGGACGGGCATCGCGGGTGAAGCTTTTGGGGGTGGCAAAGCGAGGCAACCCATTCTCCTCAAATTTGAGAAAGGAGAATGCGCAGAGCTGCACTGTCATCACCACAGAAAGCCCTCGCCATCGCGATGCACATCGCAACGATGGTGTCCATCTCCCCAGAGCACCTAGGACCCTTGGACTGGTTTCTCCGGGCCGTGGAACGTCGCCGTGCATAGGCAGAGCCCTGCACAGCAACATCCCCCGGCCCAGAGACATCCCTGGCCTCAGGACCCTTAGAAGACTGTGGGAGACTGAACGCCACCGTCTCACCTTCGCCAAGAGAGCGCTGGAGGTGCCGTGTGTTGGGAGCAACGATCACTCGGTTGTGCACGAATATATCAGCACCAGTGTCCTGGCGCGTGATGAAACCGTACGCAGCCTTCACGTTGAACCAAGGCACAGTCCCCCTGATCTTCTGGGCTCCTGGCGGCTCCGATATGCTGTTGGATGCCCCCCTCAAAAGGTCGCAGGCAGAGGATGGTGTTCTCGCAATGATAGTCTACGGTTTCCACTAGCCGAGTTTCACTAGCTCTGCAGTGATATTGCCGGCACGGCTGCTGGACCGGAATTCCCATTGAAGTAAATGTAGGCATGTATTGTAGGGCAACATGCGTACGTAGGTGTACACCAAGGGTGGATATTATAGTCCAACATGTGGACATGGATGTACGCCGTGGGTAGATGCAGTGCAACATGCGGACGTGGGTGTACACAGTGGGTGGATAATTTACTTCAAACGTCACTCATCGTTTTACAAAACATTATAATCAACTTTAATTTTTTTTTTCATAACAGTAAACTTTTAAAGCTAATTTTCACCTCTTTAACTTCGGAATTTGTTCCATATTTAAACTGGCAGCTTATATTGAGGCACTTTAAAAATATAAATATATACAGTATGTGTTAAAATAAGATGAGCTGTAGAGTTAAATCATCAGCGGCCAATCAGCAGACGCGAATCAAACACATCTTACTCTCCCCATACATCTCAGCTGCACAGGTCAATCAAACAGGGTATAGCTTTCACTGTTGGGAAGATTATAATGTAGGTTGTTATTACAACGATTTTCCACCATCACTGAAAAGATAACACAATCCACGTAATTATTTTTCAGCAACAATCCTGAAAAATTAGAGTATAGACTTTTCTATGGAGCTATATTTTCTAGTTATATTAAATTTATTTCTTTTCGAATAAATCTTGTCAAGGATTGAGGGGAAAAAAAATAAGCATTATCACAGAGGTGATAGTAATGCTCGTATGATATCTGAAAACTGAGATGTTATCCAACCAAGACGTAGTAATGAAAACGTCAACGCAGATAATGACAAATGATAGTACATTTCAGCTATTTAACATTTTATAAAATATCTCTTTGTTTATCTTGCCTTATTTGCTAAATTTAACATTTAAAGGTTGGCGCTGTGATTGGTTGATTTAAGGTAGTCGAATGTTTGCCTCAAGTCCTTGACTTGAGCCCGATTTTGTGAAATACGACTTGAGCCTCAGTTCAGCATATGACCGAATCAAGCTGGCTGAGTCCGACTTGAGTAAGCCGTGAGCCTGGACTTGGGACCTCCCAAACCCTACTATCAAGTCCGGCTCACAAACTAGTTCTGGCATTTGCTCTTAGAGACCCGAGCCACAGCATATCACCTCTCGTCCTATAGTTTATTATACATGAATTTTGGACATTGTTTTCAAAAAATAGTGTTTCGGCACGGTGTTACAATATGGTGATGGTAGGATTTTATTGTCTGATTGCAGTGAGGGTTGAAGATTCTATCCCATATCACCACCCTACCTACAATGCTTTTACCAGAATGTCGGTAGATGCTCTTTGCCTGGATGGCACCGACGCAACCTTAAGCCTTAACAAATTCGAAACTCCCAAAAGGAGATTCACGTTATTCTTTTAAGCATCTGACCTTAATCCTCGTGTTTGTCTACACTGGAAACATCTAAATTAGTTAAAATCCAAGGTTAACAAGTTAAACACAGTCGAGAAAATACTGATTTCTCTATACTCTTCCTTCTTCTTCATCTTCTTCATTACTGGACACTTCTAGCTCTACAATGGCAAAACTAATAACTCTGTTTTTTTTCACGTAGGGGTTTTATTCTTCACTGGGTCGAAAACACGGTAGATACTGCCATAAACAGATCAAAGATAATAGGTCGTGAATAGGTCAACTTTCACAGTTTTGATCTGGTTTTGACTAAATTTGGTGAACGGTATAGGGGAAGAAAGGATGGAGTGCTTCAATTTTGAGAACAGTAGGTCAGAGTTTAAGGTCAAAGGGCATTATTATACTTTCGAACCTCTAACGTGGTGGAAGGCTTTAAAATCAGCCATAGATTACCCAGTTTTGAGAACAACAGGACAAAGGTCAACGTCACTCTTTTGATCCGGTTTGAAGGAGACACATGAAATTACGTATTTATTTATGTATTTGGTACGAATTTATGTGGAGTACACGACTATATTGGTTTCACATATTTATATAGGCAATAGAAGCATTGTTCAGTCACCAAACACATCCACATATGGCACCTTCCTTTATGACATTACCACTTCATCACTTCTGTTTGTTTCTTTCTCTAGCTTCCTTATTTCTTTGTCCTCCACATCAGGAATCACTTTCACCGTGAATTTCATCATCAGAGAGACCATGGGGCAACATACCTTTACTGGCCAGGTTACTTGTAACAGGTGAATTGCCCAGTGTGGGGGGGAGGGGGGGAGCGGGGTTAGGTGGGGCCAGGCAATATCCCTGCCTGACAGCAGGTAGAGGAAGGTCTCCCACATATGCCTACGAAAAATCACCCATGAAACTTGAAAATTGTGCAAATTATGACCCTTGCAATAGCGCGATGTACCC